>QLOD02000013.1:31706491-31722809 GCA_003260245.2 Sideroxylon spinosum | reverse complement strand
ACAGAGAGAATAATCATTATTGTTGAGAGCTATTCAAGTCTATTCTTCTCTCCATAGCTTAGCCAAGCTTTTCATCTGTTAATCCAAAGGAGTTCGGATTTGTGGTTCATGATCGCTGAGGATTCAGCACGCTGTGGATTCAGCAAAGCTACTGAGGAGTCAGTATTGTGCCTTCGAGGAGTCGGAGGGCTTTCACTAGAGGAGTTGGTGCATCGAGGATTTGAGCAAACGTCAAACGGAGTAGAGAGTCGAGGAGTCGATCTATTGAGAGTTTTGAGTTTGTAACCAACGTTTGTTTTAGTGAAAGTTTTTAGAGGAGTTTCCTATGTGGATTTCCTCACCATATATATTGTCTTCTGCTTTCAATTATTTACACTCTTGATTGCTTGTGATATCTAGCACAGTACACGTGTGAATTTTCAGCTAAAAATGTTGATTTTTGTAGTATAATAATGCTTTTGGGAACAACTTCAAAGAAGTTTGATAAGAGAATGCAATGCTAATTTTCTTAGTATGCAAACAAGTTGGTAAATACCTCAAGCAGAAGTCACACAAGAGACTTGGGTTTGATCTCACTAGAGCTTGGGCTGACTCTTCTACTACAAACAATTAATCAATATGTGTAATCTTATCATTACAGTGGATACATGGATTCGGAGTATGCAATGCATGAGCAATTCATAGTTAAGTCCGATATGTTTAGCTTTGCTGTGTTGTTTTTAGAAATTATGAGTGATTAGATGAATAATTGCTTCTGAAATGGAGAAAATGTAGGGGAACTTTTAAGCTATGTGAGTATGAATTCTTATGACAATTAAGTTTCCTAGTGGCATGAAAATTGGAGAGGTCAAGAAATCTAACAAGCTATTGAATTAATTCTTGCAGGCTTGGAAAATTAGGGGAAAGAAACAGTGTCAAATATGATCGATTAGATGTTGAAAGCAGTTGGTTTAGGTTCAATTCGTGAAATGATGAGATGCATCCAATTTGGGTTGCTATGAGTTCAAAGAGAATGTAGTAGATAGACTAACCATGGCTTTAGTTGTTCTCATGCTTCATAACTTCTTTATAACACTTCTAGTACCATCAGAACCACCTTTTTTTATGCATAGTAGCATAGATCCAGAGCTGCCATTTTTCCAAAACTATGATTCTAGTCAATCCAAAAATAAATCAGCTTATGTCTTAGAGAATGAAGAATAAGTGACTGATTTATATTCTCGATAGAGATTTTGATGATGTTGTTATTAATTAGCATCTACAAATTTGTTTGTATATATATTTTTATAATCATTTTTGGATTCCATTTCTAAAATGTGATACTATTTTAATTTAGGATAAGAAAACAATTTTCTATCGAAAGTTTATTTGAGAAATTTGTAGCAGAATGATATACTATTGGCGTTTTCGTAATGAAAGTGTCTTTTGGGATAAGTTATTTCGGTATATTTTGGTAAGTTATTTCGAGTGAAGTGATTGGCCCTACAAAACAGCCACATCACTATAGTTTCTGAATGTGTATAAATACATTTCCATTGTCACACTACCTTAGTCGACACGATAAAGAACAAATTTGTAAGAATATCACTTTTTCTGCAAGTTATAGCTAAAACCAACTATTGCTAAAGTACTTTCCCTCCGCGTCAGCTTGAGTTATCGATTGCGAAAATGAAAGTAAGCGGATCTTCCATAAAATTAATTTCTGTAAAATTTTGAAATGCAAATTGCCATCAAAGAATTTCCTTTATTTCTAAAATGGTTTTCAAGAAGTAAAAAGAGTCTTACTTGAATAATTACAAATATAAAAAATTATAATTTTGATAAATCTCACGTATCTTTTGATTTTAATCGATCCTTTTTTCAATGAATTTTGTACCGTTGTTTGCATGATTCTATTTTATTATGTTAACAATTGGACAAAATTTAAGGCAGTTGTCAGTTGTACAGGGGGGCACTCAAATTTTAATATTCATATTCTACTTAAAAAAATTGGGCTTGGCCAGTATTTTTTTATGGAACTAAATTGAGTATGGGTCAAAAATTTGAAACTCGAATTAATTTGGATTGGACTGGACTTGGATAACTAGGTGCATAGGCTATTCGGAAAATTTGATACCCAGTATATTTGCATATAAGTTAGTTATATAATTTTTTTTTTATTCAGAAGTCAAGCCATACAATATTTTTGCTTTTGTTTTGTATTTTAACTTAATGTTGACGGGTATCATAAGTTAGTCTGATCTTACATTAACTGAAAATATCAACTTGTGCCGCTTTTTTATATGTTCCTTTTTTTCATGCTAATATAATGAAGTTTATTAGTTCTTTACTAAAATTTTGGATCAATCACACAGATTCAAGAATAAATGTAATCTATTAGATTAGCACTTGGGCTTCAATTCCTAAGCACGAACTCAAATTTGAGTTTGCGTAAACCTTTTATTGCCCTCAACTAAGCCTTCAAATTTCCAACAAGCTCCCAAGTGGCAACCCTAGTATGTATTCCCCTCAGCTAAGTACGATAGTCTTGCATATGATCTATACTATCTATACTAAAATCATGTATTTCTTTCTCCTCTTCTCTTTCACTCTAATCTTATTTGGCATAACTCTTTACTCTCCATTCCATTTTTTGTTTATAGAATTTTGAATTTATTTTAAAACAATTTCCTCCCTCTCTCTCTCCAGAATGAATAATAATAAAAATTCATTAAAAGAGAGTCACGTTCTCTTTGCACAATTCTTCCGTTTATTAGTAAAAGTTTGCATAAAAAAAAGAGTAAATAAAAAATAAAAAGAAAACCGAACAGTCATGCTCTCTCTCTCTCTCTCTCTCTCTCTCTCTCTCTCTCTCTCTCTCTCTCTCTCTCTCCATTTAGGACGTATAATAATAAAAGTTCATCAAAAGAAGTTCGTATTAAAAAAAAGAGTAACAGAAATACAAAATAAAAAGAAAACTAAAAAGTCTCTCTCTCCACCTGGAATGTATAATAATTAAAACTTATTAAAAGAGAGTCACACACTCTCTTTCTTTACAATACTCCCGCCCATCAATAAAAGTTTCCATTAAAAAAGAGTCAAAAAAAATTAAAAATTAAAAATTAAAAAAAAAAACTAAAAAGTCACTCTTTTTTTCAACTTCCCTCTCTCTATCACACAAACTAATTGATTCCGTCCATCACAGTTTTCTATCTCTAATTCTTTCAAGATTTAATTCTACGATTAGTAAAAAAAAGTAAGGAGGCAACGAAGTACCAACAATGACGAAGCACGGGTGAATTATCGAACTCGAAAAAACTCCCCACTTCGGGTATACATAACATATGGTCGGATATATGTATTTATAAACCTATATGCATAACATATGGTCTAGGCATTGGGAATTTGAGTGAGATAAAATCATCTTTTTTAACTAAAAAAAAAGTTACGAGTTTTTAATAATTTTAAGCTTGAAACTCAATCCAAAATCATCTCTCTAATTCTTACAAGATTTTGTTATTCGATAAGTGAAAAAATGATGAAATTATGCAATTTTATTGAAATATTTTGTTATGTATATAAAAATTATATTTTGTCCATAAAAAATATTATTTAATTTCATTCATCACACGGAACAACACTTGTTACCAAATACAATCGTGTTGCATATGTATACTGATTAATGCTTCAATTTTACTATTTCTTTTAGCCAGCGTGTTTCCATTTTTGTATCCTCTCGTATTCTAATATTTTTAATTTTAACTGATTTAGTCAACTAATGAAAATACAAGGCAATAAACAAACTCATGTTTCTTGGTAAAATAGATATTTTATAAATTGATTAAAAAAAAATAACGCTCATACATAAGTCTATAGCCATTATAATTCCATAATTTTAGTAAACTCCTTGTGATAGTTTTCTCAAAAAAAGTTTTATACTGCGATTTAATTTTTTCTTAATAAAAATTTGTGCAAGAGCATTTTAGTTTTTAATAAATTATTCTTTTATTTTACACGTATATTAATTAAATAAATTTTATTAAAATCATTAATATTAATGTAAATAAGAAGTATATTGTTACATATTTATAATTTAAGAAATTTATATGTTATATTTTTTAGTTGGCAAGGATGAAATAATAATATTAAATCATAATTTAAAAGAGTGATTTTATAATTAACCCAAATATCAAAATTGTTAGGTATTTTATCCATATAATTTGCAAATCTATAATCAAATAGAGTTCAAATCTTGTAACGTAGGCTAAGTCGTTAGGATTTTAAGTTAGAACAAATTATGTTGGCCTCAGAAGATCAGACAGAATGCGACTCCTGGACAACTTGGATAAGACACTTCATAGGAAACCCACAGGATACTCGCAGGAAGGGCATGGGATACACGCAAGAAGGAGAGTTGATTTGCTTGAAGGTATCGAGAGCATGTTTTAGGCTACAAGTCATGCAAGAAGGCTGCATTGATTTGCGGGATGTACGCAGGAAGGCCGCACACTTCCTACAAAGATCACAACTTTTGTATTTCAGGCTGCATTTTGAAAGCCCTAATCTTCCATATTCTGTTTTCTATATATTTTGGATGTATTTACAGTTTCCCACAAAGGGAGATACATCATCAGAGAACATGATTGAGTCATTGTTCAAGTATTCTCTCATCAATATGCCAAAATCTATAAAGCATTTTTTATTTTAATGAGTTTAAATCCAGGGGTTGAGAAGTCAACGCTTATATCCGAGGAGTCGAAGAGTTCTTTTTCTAGGAGTTGGTGTATTGAGAAGTTGAACAAAATTTAAATAGTATTGAGCCGAGCAATAGATATTGCAAGATTGTATTTTGTAACCAACCTTTTGAAATAGTTAAAGGTTTGAGATTTTCCTTAGTTGGATTTAAAATTTAAAAAATGATAGGATTCTGTGATATTATTGGGCCGTTTTGCACCAAAAAAAAAAAAAAAAGGGAAAAAAAAAACTTTGCACTGGTGATGACTAGTGTCTCTTTATGAGTTAGTTAGGTGTTTGATATACAAATTATAAAATTAGAGAAAATTGTTAAAAGTTAAAATTGTGCTTGATGAGGAAAGTTGAAGAAAGATAAAAAAAAAAATTTAGTTTATTGATTTTTTTTTTTTTTTTTTTTTGGGAAGTTAGCAGCCAAACGGCCTCTGTAAAGATAGAAATGGAAGTTTAGGTCAATATAAATGGTTATCTTTTCTACAAACAGGCTACTCGTAAAGTCTGCATTCCAAACCCACATTTCTGGTCAGAATACACGCATACAGCTCAGAAATTTAAGTTGCCTTCACATGTTTTTCCGTTCTTTCGATTTCTAAAAGTCGTGTTTTTTCTTTTTTCAGTGGCATACAAAAATTGATCCTCAAACAAAGGACCATTCAAATACGACTGCACGATTGTTTAATTTAATGAATCTACGGGCGCGTTTAACTGTTGCATGCAGAATAAGAATAGGAGATTGGTTGCCTGGTCGCATTATTATTGTCAGTAGGATACATTCTTCTTCGATTCTTGATTGTGTCATTCAACCGATGAATTCTCTGATATTGGGTAATTAATTTTCCGATATAATGAATTGTATCCAATGGGAATGGGAATAGTATATCTCCAATATTACGATTTTTTTTTCTCGTTAAAATTTAATTATTTTCTATCTATATTCATATCAAATATATATTTTATTTTAATTTGTATTTCACTAATTATATATTAAAAAAATAATCACATAAAAAAAATAATCTTATGTAAATAGTATTATTTATTTCCGTCATATTATTCCTCCAAACACGTGACTTTCAACCCTTTTGGTGGGTTGGGAAACGATTTTTTATAACTTTTAATTGTTTGGTAAAATTTTTATTTATTTTCGATATTTTTAATAATTTTTTATAACTTTTAGTAACTTTAATAACTTTTGATAATTTTTAATGAGAAGTTATTGTAACAGAGTAAAAAATTAATAAAAATTGATGATTTATTAAAGATTTAAAAATAAAAAATTGATAATTTTCTAAAACGCCTCCACGGTGAGGAATGGGTTATAAACTAGTGAAATTTTCAACCCTTGGATCATTAAAAAGCGAATTGGACGGATGGCAACCAAATCTTGTTCGGCTTAATTGACTGCAAGATTCAAGAAAGAAAACTATTGACTGCGAGAAGTAAAAAAGACAAAAACAATAACTAACTGCATATTAAAAAAAAATCTAAGATGATTTTTAATTTAAGTGTCTATTTAGAAATAATAAGTTTGTAAGCCCCAATTTGACAACATTTTTGTTTTCTGTTCTTATGTTTATTTTTTTAAAATTTTGTAAATTGGTAACATGAATATGTTTATTAAATTTGTTTATTTTTTTGGTATAAAAAAAAAAACTTAAACAAAAAAAGTATTTATATTTGGAAATGTTTTTGTTTTATGTTCTTAAAAATTTGCAAATTAACAATGTAAACACGTTTATTTTTATATTTTTTGTTTAAAAAAAATGAAAACTTAAACAAAAAAAAAAGTGTACTTACTAACTTTTTTTTTTGTTACAAACACTTTGTCAATTTTAACTCCCTGTCAATTTTTGTTAAATCATATTAAAATGAATTATTTTAATTAAAAATATTATTAAAGTAAAATTATTTTTAATAAATGATTTAGATGATTAAATTAAGTTAACTTAATTATATTATTTATTAAAAATAATTTTAATTTAATAAAATATTTTAATAAAACAATTCATTTTAATATGATATAACAAAAATAGATGGAGAATTAAAATTTATAAAGTTTTTGTAATAGAAAAAAATAGTGTGAAAACACTTTACTTGTTTAAATTTTTTTATTTTTATTTTGTTAAAAAAATTTAAATATATTTATGTTATCAATTTATAAAATTTTAAAAACAAAACATAAAAATAATGTAACGAAAACGTTGCCGAAAAGAGGTTTAAAATCTTATTCTTCCTATATAAATACTCATACTAGCAGTAATCTTGAATTTTTTTACCGACCAAAAAAAAATAAAAATCTTAGATTTGGATTTTTAATATGCAGTTAATTCTTTTTTTTCTTGAATCTCGCACTCAATGATTTTTTTTTTTTTTTTTTTTTTTTTGTCCTTGCGCCTCGCAGCCAATTAAGCTGCGTAAGATTTGGCTGCCTATTCCTCCTATTCGCTTTTCATGGTCAAATTGCACCGGTTTACAAGCCGGTGCAACAACGCGAACGCGCCTTGAATTCTACTTGGTCCCAGCCACGTTTCATTGCCTTATTTGTTTTTGTGATGGAAAATAGGGGGAGACGAGAGACAAGACTTTCTGATGGGGGAAGGACTTGGATGTGATGTGATGGTTAAGTGGGTTTCTTTGATAACTTTTTTGTTTTTTTTGTTTTTTTTTGGAACAGGTTTCTCTGTTAACTTGAGGAAAGGGTTGAGGGCGTGAAGTTGATTTTTTTTTCTAAATTCCAATTCTTCCATTCAATGCTTGTTTGCAGGGAAGAAAAGTTTGAATCTCAACGTACAGCTGACACTATTCCATGAATCTATTTGTTAAAAATTTTTAAATTTTTTTAACAATTTAGTCATTGCGCGCCTTGTCTTTGGCTGGTCTGTGGGACAAGTCAACAATAATCATTTCTTCTTAGAAACTACTACTACTTTTCCTTTCACGTGAACGTCACGCAGGTCGGAGAATAGTAAACGGAAGTGAGAAAATGAAATGTCTGTGGTATTTAGACATCGTTTGGTGGATAAATTCTTTTGCACAAAACTATTAACTTTTATTTCTTGTGCATTTGGTAATTTATTTAACTCAAAAATTATTAAAATTTTATCAAACACATTACAATTATCAAAGTTACCAAAAGCTGTCAAAACTGAGTAAATTACACTTACATCTCTTAACTATTAGATCAATTAAAAAGACTTCTGTCAACCAGAGGCAGAGCCATGGATCGTCGAATGATAGCGACTGTTGCCACTAGAATCTAGAAAAAATAAAAAATAAAAAATATTTAACTCGACTTGTAACGGGTGAGTACGTATCAAAATAATCTACTCCCTCCTTTTGTTTATAGCCTTTATTACAAGTCTTGCCTTATATTTATCAATGGATCTATCAGCTTTCATTTTCCTTTTGAAAATCCATTTATAACCTAAAGGTTTACTCCTTGGTGGAAGATCCACCAGCTCTCAAGTGTGGTTACTAATGATGGATTTAATTTCATTATCAATGGCTTCTTTCCATAAAAGTGCCTCAAGAGTAGATATTGCTTCTTTGAAACTTTGAGATTCCTTTTCTAACAAAAATGTTAGAAAATCAGGATCAAAGGATTTACTAGTCTTTGCCCTTTTACTTCGTTTAGGTTCATCTTCGTTTCCTTTTTCCAAAGATCCTTTGTCTTGATCATTTCTAACTACCCTTTCATAGGTTCTTTTGAGGGAACTTAATTCTTGCGTAGGTTTATAAGGAAATATATTCTCAAAGTATGATGCGTTTCTAGACTCAATAATAGTATTCTCATGTACCTTAGAATTATCTGACTTATGTACAAGAAATCAATATGCACTATTGTTATGAGCATATCCAATGAATATACAGTCAATAGTTTTAGGTCCAATTTCAATCCTTTTAGGAGTTGGAATTGTGACCTTAGCTAGACACCCCCCATACTCTTAAGAATTTATAGGTAGGTTCTCGACCTTTCCATAATTCATAAGAAGTTTTGTTTAACTTTTTATGGGTTATCTTGTTGAGAACATAATTTGCGGAGAGCAAAGCTTTCCCCCACAAATTCTGGGGTGCACCAGAACTTATTAACATAGCATTCATCATCTCTTTTAAGGTTCTATTCTTACGCTCAGCAATACCATTTTGCTGAGGTACGTAAGGTATAGTCGTTTGATGAATAATGCCATGTTCAGCACAGATTTGTACAAATGGTGAATCATATTCACCACCTCTATCACTTTTTAGCATTTTTATCTTCTTGCTAAGTTAGTTCTCAACTTCATTCTTATATTGTATAAATATTTCTAATGCTTCATCTTTGCTTCTTAGCAAATATACATAACAATATTTTGTATTGTCATCAATAAACGTGAGGAAATACTTTTTCCCACCTCTACTTTGAACATACTTCAAATCAAAAATATCTGTGTAAACTAATTCGAGAGATTCAGTACTTCTTTCAATTGAATGAAAGGAAGTTTTAGCCAATTTGGCTTCAACACAAGTTCCACACTTATATTCCACATCAATATTAAATTTTGGCAGAATATTTAAATTCATTAATCTTCTTAAAGTATCAAAATTTACATGTCCTAATCAACCATGCCAAATATTAACAGGCTCAAGTAAGTAACCAGAAGATAAATTATTATTAATCTTTGTTGCAACAGTCATTACATTGAATTTGAAGAGGCCATAACACATGTACCCTTTTCCAACATACATACCATTTTTAGTTAGTATTTATTAGACTCAAATACTAGTCTAAACCCTTTCTTGCTCAACATTGACCCAGAATCCAAATTCTTGCGAATATCAGGCACATGAAGTACATCATTAAGAGTAAGCTCCTTTCCTGAAGCCATCTTTAGCACAATCTTTCCTTGTCCTTCAACCTTAGAAGTTACTGAATTACCTATGTATAGTTGTTCTCCTTCCACAGCTTGGTAAGATGAGAACATCCACCTGTTGGTACCGACATGACGAGTAGCTCCAGTATCCACCTACCATTCCTTTGGATTACTTCCAAACAAGTTCATTTCAGAGACAACTACTGAAAGATATATATCATCCATATGACTTTCCACTTTAGTTATGTTGGCTTGATTTGATTTCTTCTTTTTCTTAGAATGCTCTTGAGCTTTCCGCATATGGTAGTCCTTTGCTCGATGGCCAAGTTTCTCACAGACATAGCATTTCCTTGAAACCTTTTAAAGCTGCCAGCGCTCGAGCTATCTCCAATGTACTTACTTTTTTTATTGTTGGTATGTTTCACTTGTACTATCACATTTGCCTTGGATACCATATGTTGATATCTACTTTTCTTCTTAGAATTGCAGTTATCTTCCTTTATCTTCAGTCTCACAATAAGATCTTCAAATTTTATCTCCCTGTGTTTATGCTTAAGGTAATTTTGAATTCCTTCCAAGTTGGCGATAATTTCTCAATTATTGTAACAAGTTGGAATGACTCACTGATTGTCATCCCCTCAGCATGTATCTTATGTATGATTACTTGGAGATCTTGAACTTGACTGATCACACTCCTTGAATCAATCATTTTGTACTCAGAAAATTTACCGACTACGAATTTCTTCAAACCAGTATCTTCTATCTTGTACTTTTTGTCTAAGAAATCGGCATGTTTCCATGCCTCAACTATCGCTACAGTATGACTATCAGTCTCATTCTCATCCAAATGTGACACATCCTCTTTGAGAAATTTTGCCAAATTCAGTGCAATAAGACAAAATAGTATCTTCTATTGCCATTTTTTGAAATCAGCACTACTGAATTTTTCGGCTTCTCACCATGCCCAATTGACACATTAGGAGCAGTGACCGGTGTTGCAACCAAGACAGTAACAGAATTTATCATCTCATTTGTCATTTTTAAATCTAGAAATTGACAAAAAACAAAAAAAAAATTAATTTAAAATTTTATCTTTTGGAAAAAATTATTTATATTACGCAAACAAGGCAATGTTAATGCAACAATTGTACACGGATTAGTAAAATATTTTTTCCTTCCAAAGACAAAATACAGTGCCCAAAATATAATATTCAATCTGTGCAGTATGATTTTTAACAGAATGGAGCAAATAAATTACAAGTTCTGCAACACTATTTTAAATAGTAGCAAACAACCAATATTACTCAATAGTGCAGCAAAACGGAAAAATCCGGAGAAATTTTATTATATTTTATAAAAGAGATCACAAACCAATGACTTGAACTGAAGAACAGAAAAATAAACCACTTGAATAAACTTTCCAATGCAGTCAAAGAACTAAAAATATATATATATATATATTTCCTGTGTAGTTTTCAGACCAATGCAATTATGCAAATTTAAGATAAATAGAACATGAATTCTGTTAATATGCAGCAACAATCAATGAAAGTTCCAAAAATAACTTTCAATGATAGCAAATTATGAAATCAACAATTATTAATGCCATTAAAATAACCAAAAAGTTGGTTATTTGATTATAACATAATATTTTGTAACAAAGTTTTACAACACTTAGTAACTAATTCTAAGCTAGGCAAATGATTAAATAATGGTTGCACAAAAGCCGAAAAGCAAGACTTTTAACATCGAAAAGAAAACTATGCAAACATGTTCTGTAACCGAATAAGGAAAATAAAACCGAAAACTTTCCCAATAGTTAATCAATTTGGAAATGTCTAGTAAACTAATTTTCATTCACATAATTCATGATTCCAACAAGGATCGGATAGAAGTTTTCAAGATTACACTTTATCAGGTGTTATTTTTGTACCACTTCAACATTAATTTTTTATTTTTTAAAAATTTTCCGAATTATTTATTTATTTAGAATTATTATTTTTATTTTTATTTTTATAATGGTAAGCACTTGAGGAAAAATGGTATTAGAGTTGATCTGGGTATGCCCAGAGGTTGAGTTGTAACAATTGATTTGGGAGAGTGATAATTTTGTATTGAGTTGCTACCTCAATCATAATTTTTCAGATGAAACTGAAAGGCACTCATTTCTGCGGTAGACTCTTTAATGATATGACGCAATATTTGATTCATGCAGCTGGAAATGGGGAAAACACATCGCGCTTACTCATTGTCATCATGGTTCCAGTAGGGGTCTCTGTTTTGCTTTTCATAGCTGGCTTTTGTTTCCTTGCTCGTAGGAAAGCAAAGAAGGACTACGATGCTGATCCTATTGAAGATAATGGTGAGTCCAAAACAAACATGAAACAAATATGCACTCTACTTTGATCCGTTTCGCGTTAATCATTTCACTAACATAATTCATCTCATTTGTGTCTTGATTTGTTCAGTTATTAGTGAAATGGAACCTGCAGAGTCCTTGCGGTACGATTTGGCTAGCATTCAGGCTGCCACAAACAACTTCTCTGATGAAAACAAAATTGGTGAAGGTGGATTTGGTGGTGTCTACAAGGTCAGCATCTTACTTGCGTTCAATTTAAATTCCGCAAAATACAATCATTCAAATATTGTACAAGTCTTTCCTAAATTTCAATGAATGTTTTAAGTAATATTATTATGTTTGTTTAGGGTACACTTCCGAATGGACACGAGATAGCTGTGAAGAGGTTATATCGAAACTCAAGACAAGGTGCACAAGAATTCAAGAATGAGATTGTATTGGTAGCCAAGCTTCAACATAGAAATCTAGTGAGGCTATTAGGATTCTGCTTCGAAGGAGGAGAAAAGATACTTATTTATGAATTTGTACCCAATAAAGCCTGGACTACTTTTTATTTGGGTTGGCAAATTTTGAACAACTCTACTTCATAGTTCATTTTTTTTTTCCTATTTATTATGACAAGATTTTCACTAACACATTTTGTACTCCAATCGATTCCTTAGTTCTAACTAACTTTAATATTTTTACTGATCAATTTGTAGATTCAATAGAACGAGTAAAGTTGGATTGGTCAAGACATTACAAGATTATAGGAGGAATAGCCCAAGGGATGCTTTATCGTCACGAAAATTCTCGGCTTACAATTATACATCGTGATCTCAAAGCAAGCAATGTTCTATTGGACGGGGATATGAATGCAAAAGTTTTAGATTTTGGAATGGCTAAGATTTTTGGTGTTGATCAAACTCAAGGAAATACAAGTAGAATTGTTGGAACATAGTAAGTTTTAAAGCTCACAACCCGTGCCATGTATTTTTTTTTTGTTTTCGCATAACTTGAATTAATGAATAAAAATTATCTAAAAGTACAAGGAAAGCGTCCAACTAATTCTTTGAAAGAACTTCCTCATAATCGAGAACAATAACATGCATACATTTACATGAGTTAGTTGTTTTCTTATTATGTTGCTATGTTAATTGTGCTAATTTATAGTGGTTATATGTCTCCGGAGTATATTATACATGGAGACTTCTCTGTCAAGTCCGATGTATATAGTTTTGGAGTCTTAGTTCTGGAGGCTACACAGAGAACCTCCTGAATTATGTGAGTAATATCCACAAGTTTTCAATTTTCATTTTCTTTATATACACAAGTCATATAAATATCATGAACTGTTATAGGCTTGGAAGCTGTGGAGAGATGCAAAACCCTTGGAATTGATGGATCCAACTTTGGAAAGGTCTTATCCAAGAAATGAAGTCACTAGGTGCATCCAAATGGCCTTGTTGTGTGTCCAAGAAGATCCCAATTGCAGGCCTTCCATGGCAACTGTAGTTCTGATGCTCAACAGTTACTCATTTTCAATGATGTCAATTCCTCAACAGCCCGCATTTTCTACTCATACTAGAACAGGGTCTAATGCACCAAAAGTCCAGGATTCGGATACCAGTAAATCAATGCAATGGTTCGTGAATGAAGCGTCAATTGCTGAACTAGACCCTCGATAGTGTGAGAAGAAAGTCTTTGTTAAATTATGGATTGAATTCTATTTCTTAATAAAAGTTTTGAGAAATATATATATATATATATATATTTTGTCATATCAGTGTCTTTTTTAGTACTATTTTTTCTTTTTTTTTTTTGTTTTCTTTTTCATACATGTATTTTGTCCATTTTTGGCTGCTTATGGTTATGGATAGGGGATTCACTGTTTTTCGTTTCGGTTTGGATGAGATGTTCAAAATTTGAAGTTGATTTGGATGCTATCTAATAGTGCCAATGCAATGTAAAAGGGGGTGACTAATGTTGAAAATCTTGTCAGTTCAAAGATTGTACATCTCGATTTATTAGATTAAAATTTAATGATTTAAATATATTTATGTATTTTTAATTTAAAAAAAAATATGAATACATTTAGACACTATCACTTAGCCAAGCGATGTTAGCCAACCAAATTCATGCAATGTAACATCTGAATCTACTCTTTCGCATTTGCCCTTACAATAACATTGTAGTGCTCTTCCAAAATGTAACTATGCTTGCAAGCTCAAACACATGAGAAATCGGAACTAAATCAGGATTTTTATTCTAATGATTTTTTTTTTCTTGGGTGGAATTTAGGCTTAAAAAATTATAATTAATATTATAAATTATATTTATGTGTGGCATAAAAATATCTTGCCTGACTGAAATTATGTTTCCTCGATCATAAATTACACCCATGACCAGATGGGATATTCTAGTTAAATTAGGACTAAATGGTTTGATAGTTACATTGTACAATTATTTCACTTATTACACTTAAGTGTAACATGAGACAAAATCTGCAGAATATATAAAACAAAGTTACCTCCTCACGGCTCCCAAAGCTTACATCATCTAGCATTTAATATTATCATTTACCATACCACTACCATTGTATAATCAAATCAACATAAAGTATGTCAGATACTTATTCTGTAAATAGTAGAAACGTAGGAAAGGTACGGGTTTCTTCTTCTCTTTCTATTTTCTCTCTATATCTCTCTATCTGACTCTCCTTTTACAAAAGATTATTATTCATAATACCTACAGCTAACTTAAGTATCGGAGTATCCCTGGTCGGGAACCTGCTCCGGCCACTTTGTTTCACTATTTTCTTATATGCAGGTGGTAACGGAGGAGAGTCTACTGAAACATGGGAGGAAGAACGTCTAAGGAAGAACGGAAATAAAATTTTATCGAACAATTTAGAAAATAAAAATAAAAATTAATATATATATATATAAGGGGTACAATTAGGTAGGCTTTTAAATTTTGAATTACATATAATAATTTTAAAAAAAAAATTCAAAAAGGTTAATCCATAATTTAATTTTTTTTTAATAAAAAATTTATGTGTACTAACGATGGTATTTTTATTTTTCAAAATTTTAAGGGTCAAATCAAGCTATAATTTTTTTTTTTAAGTAAAAAATTTGTATCTACGGATAGCATTTTTCTCTAATTTCAAAGAGGGCATTGCCCCAAACCCATCATAGCCCCGTTCCTGTGTGAGAATTTGATGGAACCCTTTTAAATGAAAACAAAAAATATTACCTTACTATTTCTTTTCCTTAAAAAAAAAAAAAAATCTCACTTCTATCATATGGCAGTATTGTTTCGAAAGTTGGTATAAATTTTGCTAATATATTGTATTGTGGTTTTACATTCTTTCTATATAAGTTTTTCTGTTTTCTTTTCACTTGATTGAAATTTACGTGTTAGGAAGTATAAGACGACCGAGATAAATAATATTATTTATATAAGATTAAGTATGATAATATAAGATTTATTTTTATGTAATTATTTTTTAATATTTCATTAGTGAAATGTAAATCAAAATAAAAATATAATTTGATATGAACGTAGATAGAAAATAATTAAATTTTAACAAAAATCCCTAAATTTAAAGATTTACTTTTCTCACTAGATACTGGATATATATTTAATATGATTTTAATATATCTAAATATAAGATGTAGAGTTTGATTAAAGTAGGTATAATAATGATGTGTTATGAATGACATGATGAAATTTGTTTAAGCATGAGACTGTGGGATCATGATTGAATAATTGCTTCATTTGAACCGTATGATTTAATGTGAAAATTGAGAATATATATATTTTTTAATTTAATTAATATTGATTAAGTGTTGATTTTCTCTGCATGATTAAGAAATAATGTCTTATACATGCATATTTTGAATATAGGTAATTTAGTGTTTATCCCCTATAGTTGATATTACTGGAGCAAATGCTCATGGTGGACCTGTGAGCTAGATTAATTGGTCATGCATTGTTTTAAATTCATTTCATTACTTGAATGTTACTTTGACAGATATTTGCTTTTAGGCTCATATTTGTGGCATCTAATTTTGTAGCCTTTTAGTAGCATCTTGTTGGCAGGCCTTTGGTGGCACAATTGAGACTTCTGGATATTCTATTATAGAAAATCAATTATTTACTTGCTTTTACTCTGATATGGTTATGTTTATGTAGTTTGATGAGTATTTGTAGGTTTTGTCCTCACGTTCCCAGTTTATTGATTTAGGGGTGTGACATCTAGTCACTCAATGCATTTTCTCGATCCTCCAACTATTCAACATACTTTCTTGCACCTACGCGGCTCTAGCCATTCAATGCGCTTCCTCGAGCCTACTTGCCTCCCACAGTTTAGCAGTTCAATGCACTTCCATGCACC
>QLOD02000013.1:31670916-31706391 GCA_003260245.2 Sideroxylon spinosum | reverse complement strand
AAATCTCTCGCGGAGTTTTAACGGTCGTATTTCATCAAAACTTTTATAATTTTAAACCAACCCAAAAAGAATAATAATATATATATGTAAATATATATTTTTGATATGATATTTGTTATACTTGACATGAGAGAAGTAAAGGGAAAAAGAAAAGGGTGCTGAGTGGACGGGCATTAATTTTTATTTGAAAGTTTTTTATTTAAATAAATGAGCATAATTAATTTTTATTTAAATAAATAAGATTTTTTCAAGGAAGTTAAAGAATTTAAATTTAGTATATTTTTAATTGTTCAATTTACTTAGGAAGTGTTTGATAACAAAAATTTAATAAAAAAAAAGTATTAAATTTTGATTTTTGAGGATTGGGCAAATCATTAATTTTTGTCATTTTTTGTTCTGGTAAAATAATTTTTTAACTCAAAAGTTATTAAAAAATATCAAAACTAATTAAAAATTTTATTAAATACTTAAAAATTATAAAAGATTACTATTTGTTTTATCAGATATATAAGAAATTATAAATATTAATTTCTGATAAAAAAATACTGAACTTAATTTTGATGTGATATTTATTCTAAATGACATGAGAGAGGTAAAGAGAAAAAAAAAAAAAAAAAAGAGGGAGTTGAGTGGGCGAGCGGAAAATAGAGGGAGGAGGGAGGGGATGCTGGGTGACGAGACTTATGGGGAAGTTTTTTTTTCTCTTTCTGTCTCTCTCTCTCTCCAAGATAAGTTGAATTTTTTATTTGAAAAATTAATTTTTATTTGAATTTATTTATTTAAATAAATAATAATAATTAATTTTTATTTAAATAAATAAAATTTTATTTAAGAAAGTTAAATAATTTAAATTTGTTATTTTTTAGCAATTAGATTTACTTAGACTGTGCCTGGTAACAAATTTTTTAAATTTAAAATGTAAAAAGTTGTTTTGATGTTTATTTTTTATTCCATATAAAATTAACAAAAATTATATAAAGTGATACGTCAAAAAATTTTAGTGAAGAATTTTGAAATTTTTTAAAATTTTGTAAAACTTTTTTATATAAATGTCAATCTAAATTTTTCAAAAATTTAACAAAATCTCTTGAAACATACTACAATAGTTGTTCACAAAATTTTTTTGACAATAGTAAAATTTTTTAGAATTTAAAAAAATTAAAACTTCTAAATTTTTTAAAAACTTTCTAAAATTGGATGGTGCTTCACACAAGCCATGCAACACTCCAAACGCAATCAGAGGTTCCACTTGAGACACGCTGTGCCATGCGGATGGTTTGAGAAGATATTTTTTCGCAATGGATTGTTACGTTCAGGTGAGTGATCAACCTCGACCCTGACGTCATTGCGCTCCACGTTTGATTCTTTTTTCCCTCGTGCGGTCATAAACGAAAGGTCTTTGATTTGATGATAATAATACGGTTGTCCTAATTTAATTTAGTTAAAATAAACTATAAAATAAAAGTTTAAAAAAAACATCTGATTTGATTATAAATAATATAAAATATGAGAAGTCATATTTTATTGAAATATAATCAAATCAATGCCGTTTACTTCAATTCTTGCAGTGCTTTTTTACTTTGTAATCCCCTAAACCCAGTTATAATAGCTCCAGTACATCTATCATAGACTCCTAAACTTATAATTCAAATTATAAATATATTGAAAAATGTCAAAATTATGCTTAAAATTTACAAAAAAAAAATTAAATTTTGAATTTGACTTCACGGATTTGATTAAATTCGTATCCAACTTACTCAATAATAACCCATTATTAAATACGTATAATGAGGCTCAACACATTTAATCTCAACTTGTAATGGCCCGACGCAAGCCTCCTCATTTACTAGCTCTAACCATAACTAGGAATCTTTCAAGCACACTTTGGGTTCCTACGTCTCTCCTTTAATTATGGTGAGTGGCTCAGTAAGGTGAGTAAGCGGCTCAGTTCATTGTAACTAGTTAGAGGGTCGTCCAACTCTACACAAGTCGATGTATCCATCTCAATATGATATCAACCCCCTCGCCTTCCTCCTCTTCATATAGTGCATCAGAGATGGTGAAACTAGATTACTCGATCTGTGAGATCTCGAAATTTTGTTAAATTTTTAAATATTAATATGATTTGATTTTAGAAATTAATTGTGTTAATGGGAATTTTTTTTTTTTTAGTTTCTTTTCTTTTCTAAACTAATTTGTTGGAAATTAAGTTAATAGATAATTATGGAAATAAAGTGATGACTAAGGGTGATGAGAGTCCACCAACTTAATTGTCTTAATTGGTATGTGGGAATAGGTGGACGAAGTCATGATGGTGGGATGTGGGTGGAAGAAGCTCATAGGTCCACTTGGAAGGAAAAAAAAAAACAAAAAAAATATATATATATGGACAACATATGGAGGAACCACGGGTAGGGGACTTAAGGCCAACCCATACATATATATATATATATGTGTGTGTGTGTGTGTGTGTGTGTGCGCGTGTGCGTGTGGTAATATTGGAGCCAAGGGGTTTGGGAAGAAGGAAAAAGAAAAAAAAAAAGGAAAGGAAAAAGAAGAAAAGTTCAAGGAAATTGGACCAAAAATTTTGAGGTATGTATTTATTTTGCTAACTTACAAATAGATTTTTGAAAACTTTGATATTAAATATGTTGAAATATATTGGTAGTATTTTATTTAGTAGAGTTATATTGTTAATTAATTTGGAATAAAGTATGGTTTAATGTATATAATTTGTTTGGGCTAAAAATTTACACCCAAAAATAAATCAATAATAACCACCTCCATAATTTAATCTTTGTGTAACAAAGTGTACGTAATCAGTAAGGAAAAGGTATTTACTATGAATTTAAATTGATGGGAGCCCCTTTATTAATAATGAAAATAAATAATAATGATACTTGTAGTAATAATAATGATAATAATAATAATAGAGAACTAGTAAACAATTAGTTAATGGAGGTAGAGATTTGTCGAAAAAATTTAGGTAAAATTATTGGTAATGAAAGAATTATTAATCTAGGCCTCTTGGGCCAAATACAACAATTGAAGTGATTAGACATCAACGTACGAATATTTGTTGACAAACCATAATTTATTTTGCACAGAATTTAATCCAGACAAAGAGAATAGTCAACAAGAAAGATCATCGGACCCGTTCAGGTAGGGGATTTATTCTTACAGTTGAAACTTAGTATTTTATATGAAGGCATAATAGAAGTTGCTCTCAGATATTCTAAAATTTGTTGAAATAGTATGAGTATTAATGTTGATTATATGTTAAGAATTCATGCCATTAGATACTCTAAAATTTCATTGCATGACTGTTGTGATATTACGGGAGAATGTAAAATGATGAGATTTGATTTTACCGGGTTTGGAGAATTACTCTCAGATATTCCAAAATGTATCGATAGTTGTGTAGGTAATACTGTTAATTGTGATTTGAGATTTCAAGCCGCCAGGCTAAGGCAAAAAAGTTATGATATAAGGATGACAGGGGGATATAAGGGTGGAAAAAGGGATTGTTGTTAATATTATAATTATTTCGTATACTTTTACATGAAGAACTTGTTGAGAGGTTACCAGGGTAGCAAAGGGTCATAAGGATGGGAATTGAGTAACTTTACATGAGCATTACACTATTTATTCATTTAACTCGTAATGATACCGTATATTTTATTTGATAATCATAGTTACTTTGAGCATTTAATAACTGTCTTTATATAAAAATACTTGTTGATATTGTTTGAATATTTTTCCTACTAGGCTTAGCAGTTCACCCCGTCTTATGGGTTTTATACAGAGAGGCTATCTGATAGCAAAAATTGAGGATGACAAAGGCTAATGGCTGATCTAAGATGATGATCAACAGTTAGAATATGGCTTGGCATATATGCAATTTTTTTTTTTTTTTTGCAGCTAAGTTAGGGAAGAACTCTTGTAAACAATCTGGTTATTATATTCTAGTAGGGAAGAACTCTTGTAAACAATCTGGTTATTATATTCTAGCTTTTCTATTAAAACCCAGGACGTGACACGATCCTATAGCTGCCGTGAGGTGTAGTGGGAAGGAGATAACTAGATAATCAGTAATGGCAACGGCTCAATGTTCTTCGTAAACAATCTGGTTATTATATTCTAACTTTTCTATTAAACCCCAGGACATGACACGATCCTATAGCTGTCGTGAGGTGTAGTGGGAAGGAGATAACTAGATAATCAGTAATGGCAACGGCTCAATGTTCTTCGTAATAATTGTGTAGTCATCAATGCTACGAAGCTTAATATATAGGTGTATAGGGTGATAATGTTGGCCTGGTTGAGATGGATGGCCTACTCCGGTTGAGGCAAACGATGTAACTCCAAATTATGTGGATGGCCTAGCCTGTGAATCATCCCTACTCACGCGTTACTTCTCATCGATGGGTACAAAAGTCCTACAGCCAAATGACCTCAAGGTTGTTGTTATCAGATGAATCTCTTATATATCAATACAGTTACGGATATATATTGCCACATGAGTTGCCATATGTATAGTTTCCACCTGGAAAAATCAAATAAGAAATTAGAGATAAACAAAAATTAAAGATAAATTAGTGAAACATTAAAAAAAATATTGAAATTAGGAATATAATTTGTTTATTTGTTAAGATCAAATAGTTATCAATATCTCTTATAGTGGCCACTGACTGAGAATCAATGGGAGGTATATCGCAAGAAGGTCCAAGAAAATGCCTAATAATTAATTAAAATAGATACCACCTGTCACACCTAAAATTAAGGATGAGACCGGCCGTGAATCACAGTATCTTAACTCATGACACACGCAAGTCTTTATAAACCCAAAGTAAATAATTAAATTTTCCTCTAGTAGATCACAAAGTTATGATGACATTCTCTAATTTGTACTTTATGAATTGTGTCCATAAATATTGTTGTAATTAACTAAGAGTTTGTTGAAATTTGCTTCTATTTTTGGAACTAATGTCTACATGCATTACGTTTTACACCTAGCTAAAGGCCATGTTGCTTCTCTCTTTGTTCCACTAAAAAAAAAAAAAAGCTATGTTGCATGATTTTGAAAAAGTGAAAGCCAAGGTAATGATATGGTGATACATATTTTGATTGAACGAGAATATAGTGCGATCGAAGGAGCCGTTATGTAACAATGAGGGTAGCTTTTTAAAGCTATGCCCAATTGTCGTTCTATCCTAAGCAATCACATTAGTGCTATAGCAAATAATTCACTAAAAAATTATATACATTGAAGCGGGCATAAATATCCTGGTCACTAATAGGGTATTAAAGGAGAATCTATTTTGAATGATTGTCATACGATGTGAGCAGCTTTTATAATTTTAGGGTTGAGAATAAGTATGGCAACAATTTATAATGGATCATAATGGAAGTCATTGAACATTATGTTAGAAAATATGACATTAAATGGTAAATGACTGAATGAAAAATTGTATTTCAAAAAAGCACCATTGAATTGAAAAGAAAACAATAAGGTTAAGTGGAAAGTGTGAAAACATTTGTCCCACATTGAAAAAAAGGCAAGAAGTTGAGTGTTTTTTAGGAGTGGTAACCAATATTAGAAACATTATGCCTAATGTGCCTGCGCAAAGGGTGCAATTCAATGCCTCGACGAAGGCTCAGCAAACTTTCATCATGTGCAAGCACGTAACTTGTGAACACGAATGCGAGATTGGAAAATTGATGCGAAACGCCTAACTTAAGCCTTTGTTTTATTTTTTCCAAGCAGTTACAGTAGCAGAATTAAGTCTACTACTATAACTCGTCTGACAGGATTAATTTGAGTTTGAATACAAGTTTAAATTGAATGCTGACTACTATATAATCATAGCTTTAATATATCGTGTCAATTCTAAAACTACCCCCACACCAATTGCATATAACTAGAGACATCAATTCTATTTTCAAAACACACCAGAAAAAATTATCTCCTCTTATTTTGCTCTTTGCATTTACATTCTGTTTTTTGATAGTGTTTTAGTTTTTTGTTCATTGTTCGCTGAAAGTATTGAAATTTTTTACTTACTACATTACTGCCAATTGTTGTATCCTATGAGACAGACATTCATACCAATCTCGAGCACAGGTAGAGAGTACGAATCTATTTTAAACAAACTATATTTAACATAGTTCTCGATTTTTCCCTTATTATAATTTATCCTTCATTTTATTTATTTCGTTTACTGATAATATAAAAAATTATAATAACTATTTGGTATAATTATTTTTTTTGTATTATATTATTATATAATATTACTATTAAGAATAATAATTAATCATTATAACAGTTTACAATTTTTATGTTATGAGATTCTATTTTTTTTTTAATAATTTCACTGTAATCAATTTTAATATTTAATTTTAATTTTAATTTCTTTTCTGATAACACGTTGATCGCCTATAATGATTGGGAGGTTACAAACTGACAATGATGGTCTTACAGAGTAATTTTCCCTCAGGTTGAACCCAGCATCTGGACCTCTTGGGATTTTGAAATTCTGAGACCCTAGAACGTAACGTTTAAGTTCGTAAGGCGACATGGATACAGAATATTGTGTTGGAAGCTTGTCTAGTGTTAATAAACAATGCATGAAAGTTGCTTTTGTTTCATGTAACTTTTGAGATCATAACCCTTTACTAGATTTTGATTCACAGGTCAAAAAAGGCACAGTTGCCTTCCCTAGGGGCAGACAGAAATAGAGGAAAGGGAGAAGTGAACCTTCATTTTGAACATAAAATTATTAAAATATTTTGAATATTTTAGTTTTATTAAAAATTAAATTAATTTAATTCGAATATTTTGATCTTATTAAAAAAATTAAGATTATTCTAATTTTTTTTTAACATAAAAAGAGTTTATAAGAATCAAACTCAAATATTTTTTACAAAATAAAGTACATTCTTTCACTGTATTATTAAATATTTTTGTGCATAATACTATTAAATATCACATATAATATAATAAATTTTATACAAAAATAAAACTCGATAATAAGTATAATTGTTTTTGTTAACGAGTGACATCTTTAATAGGGATACTGTTAAAAGGATCAATTAAATCGTTCAATTATAAAATGAATATTCAATATATAAAAATAATTTTTTCTTTCTCTCAAGATAATCATTTCTCTCTTCTTTAAGTACTTAACAAGTCAATGATCCTTTATTAAAAATCTTAGATGTGTCCCTCGCCTTCACAACCTAGATCATAAAAAAAGAGCGAAGCTACATATCCATTGTCTCCCTAGATTCCTTCTTTTATTTCAAAGCCCCTCTCTCTCTCTCTTTCTCATGGGTAAGTCCTATTCTTTACTTCTAACTGGGTTTGGCACTGGTAGGGTAGTTGTAGTGGTGGAGATGGGGTGGTTGAGTGTGGTTAACTGCCTCCACTGATTTTAAAAAAAAATATATATATTATATTTCAATATTGCCTCTACTAATTTTTTTAACCCCACTATCCTAACTTGTCTCAAGATTAAATTTTTTTTTGACAAAACCCTTCACCTTTTTCTACCATTTCTCTCTCTCTTCTCTGTTGAGTCGTCAACTTTTCTTTCACAACAGAAACTATCAAATTTTTTGAGTTGCTTCATTGCAAGTCTGCAGTACAGATATGTATATGTATGTATATATAAATATATATGTGTGTGGGTTATTATTGAATTTATGTAGTAAATGTTTACCTGGGGTTAGAATTAGGTCTCACCATCTTTTGTGCTAAAAAGTCAAATTAAAGGAAGTAGATTTGCCTTAGTTTTCATGTCTATGGAAGTTACATAGATATATATTGAGAAACTCATGAAGATCTGTAAATTAGGTGAAAAAATACAATAAACCCACACATAGATTTTGTGCAAAAAAAGTGCAGGTGCTTCTTAAAATCATTTCTCTCTGAGTTCTTATCTGAAAATCTAGATCTATAAAGGGAAAAAAAAAATTCTAATATTGTAGTAAGTTCTACTATTCTTTTAGTAGTTCATTTTTTCTTTTTTCTTTTTTTTTGGTTTTATGGAGGTCACTCCTTATAAAAGCGAAACACTAAGTAGATACTTACTTTTGATTGTCATTTTTAACTATAATTTACTTATTTGTTTGATTATTCCGAAATTGCTGGAATAGATTGGATAATTTGAATTGAACGTATGTATATGTGTATGTATGTATGGGTTATTATTGATTTTTTATTGTAAATGTTTGCTTGTCCTGAAAAGATTGGAATAAATTGGATAATTTGGATTCAATGAAAGTAAAGAGACAATTTCAAAAAGATTAAAAGAAATTTTAATTAATAAGACCAAGCACCATTTCATGTTCAATCACTTGTTTTTGTTATCTACAACTATATTCATTTTTTGTTTCATGTATTAGATTTACTAGTGGGGTTATGGAGAAATATTATAAGAGAAAATATCAAGTGGACTCATCCCAAACTTCAAAACAAGGTCATGGAGAAATATTATAAGAGAAAATATCAAGTGGAGTCATCCCAAACTTCAAAACAAGGTCACATCGAAGTTGACTTAGACAATCTTCCGGCAGATTTGGGACTACGAAAACGAATTTATGAATATCACTCAAATGTTAGGGATCAAGTTTGGAGGGCATATCTACAAAAGGGCTCTTGCCAACCTCGTCAACATAACTTCCCTAAGACAAATATGAACAACATTGCTCGACGGTTCGTCGAAGCTTGGTATGATCAATACTTTGCTTGGTTAGAGTTTAGCATGAGTAAAGATGCTTGTTATTGTCTATTTTGTTATCTCTTTAAATCCAAAAGTGGAGAGTAAGGAGGTGGTGATTCCTTCGTTCATGATAGATTTTCCAATTGGGAAAAAAAGAAAGGTTGGATATTCACGTCGGAGAACCTAATAATACTCACAATGAAGCTCATATAAAGTGTTGCAATCTAATGAACCAGAAATAGAGTATTGTATCTGTGTTACCTAAGCAATCAACAAAGAGTCAAAGTGATTATCAAATACGCTTGAATGCAGCAATTGAGTGTGCTTGGTTTCTTTTGCACCAATGGCTCCCATTTTTGTGGCCATGATGAAATTGAAGGTTCAAGCAATCAAGGAAATTATTCAGAGCTTTTCGGTTTTCTTGCAAGAAATAATGAGATTGTTAAAAATTTTATTCTTAATAAACCTCCTAGACGTCACAAATTGACATCACCTGATATTCAAAAGGAAATTACTCAAGCTGCTACAGAGGAGACTACTAGTGTAATCATCAAAGACCTTGGTGATTCATTATTGTCTACTCTAATCGACGAGTCATGTGATTTGTCAACCAAAGAACAAATGGCGGTTGTTTTGAGATATGTGGACAAAAATGGGCACATAATTGAGCGCTTTCTTGGCATTCAACACATGGCTGGAACAACTACTATTTCACTAAAGGCTACTATTGATGCCTTATTTTCTACTCATGGATTGAGCATTTCAAGACTACGTGATCAAGGTTATGATGGGGTAAGCAACATGCAAGGTAAGTTTAATGGCTTCAAAGCTCTTATTTTAAGGAAAAATTCACATGTCTTTTATGTTCATTGTTTCGCTCATCAACTCCAGTTGGCTCTTGTAGCTCTTACAAAGAGTCACAATGTTGTAGATGTTCTTAACTTTATTTCTAGTATCTTAAATATTGTTGGAGCATCATGTAAGATATGGGACGTCCTTAGAGAGAAACAACATGCCAAACTTGTTGAAATATTGGATAAATGAGAAATTACAAGTGGGCGAGGCTTGAACCAAGAAACAACACTAAGACGATATGGTGATGCTTGATGGGGCTCACATTATATTACATTGTTTCGTTTGATAGCTATGTTTTCTTCAGTGCTGGATTCACTTGGAATTATTAGAGAGGATGGTTCAAGGTCCGAACAAAAAACTGAAGCAATTGTCTTATTTGAGGTAATGCAATCTTATGATTTTGTATTCACTCTCCATTTCATGAAAAACATATTGAGTATTACAAATAAGCTATCACAAGCATTGCAAAGAAAAGATCAAGATGTTCAAAATGTAATGGGTTTAGTGAATGTGGTCAAACAACGCTTTGAAATTATGAGAGTGAATGGTTGGGATTCATTGATGCAAGAAGTTTCATCATTTTGTAACAAACATGATATTACTGTACTGAACATAAATGATCCATTTAAAGCTCTTGAGTGTCCAAGACAGAAAACTCAAGAAATCACCAACTTACACCATTTCAGATTTGAGTTATTCAATGTCATCATAGATAGACAACTTCGAGAGTTGGAAGATCACTTCATGGAGGCAATGACGGAGTTACTTCTTTGTGTAGCATGTTTAAACCCAAGTGATTCATTCTCTGCTTACAACAAAAAAAAAGTTGATTTTTCTTGCTGAATTTTATTCAAAAGATTTTTCTGTAGTAGATCTTATAATACTTGATAGCCAACTTGACACGTATATTATTGATGTGCGAAGTAGTGATGAGTTTTCTGCTCTAAAAGGAAATGCCAGCCTTGCTGAGAAAATGATTCAAACAAAGAAGAACTTGGTTTTTCCATTGGTCTATATGCCTGTTACATTAGCCTTTCTCTTAGTTTTGCTTTCCTCAATGAAGAGTGTCACAATGAAGAGCTCCGATGACTTGTCCTCCAAGAGACACTTCCATTGGACAAGCAAGATTAATAACGAGGAAGACGACGACGATGATCAAGCCCCAACCTCGAGCACGGGTGAAGATGAAACGACGGAGATTGGGAAGTCACAAAAAGGATGAAAGTTTCAAGTAATTAATAGCAGTTTCCAAGCTGCGATCGGTCCGCCACCGCCCTGAGAAGTGGGTTGTTCTGGGAAGGTTGGTCTGAATGGTTCTAGAGCGGATTTGATATTTTTATTTTTTTAAGATCTAAAAAAATATATATTAAAATATAAGAAGGTAAATTTAATTATACTAAAAAAATAAAAATAAAAGTTATTAACTTTGATGTCATTTGGTTTTATTTTTTCAATTTTTTGATTTTTGTTTTTGTAATTTATTTTATATTTAAGTTCATTTTTTATTTTACACTTTTGAAAATAAAAAAAATAATTCAAAATGTATTTCATCAATTGTGTTTTCAAATTTGTTTTAGAAAATAAAAAAATATAAATTTACACATAAAATGATAAATAATAAAAAATCATTTTAAATATTTTTAAGTCAAAATAAGAAAATTTTCAAAATAAAAAAAATAAACAGAATATTCTTTTGTTTTTTTATTTTAAAATGTTCAAGACATTAAAAAAAAAAAAAATCAAAATGCGACCAAATTATTTTTTGAAAAGCAACCTGAGGTTTTTTACACGATGAACCCAATGCAGCTCCTGAACATATTATTATTTATTACTTGCTCACAGTCTGAAACGCCCGTGGAAAAAATGAAGGTCTTTCAATTTAGATATTTTTTTTTTTTTTTTTTGGCCCGGTACTTTTCAGGCTTTCAAAGAACTGTAACTGAGAGTAATTAATGACACTCTCTGTTGCTCTTGTGCCAACTGCCAAGAATCTAGATATCTACACTTTTTATATTCTTGTAGTCAAAAAGAATAGTCTTATGGCGAAGAGTGTAGCCTCCTTTAATCAATTAAAAAATATTAAAAGTTATAAAAAAAACTTATATTTTTTTAATTAAATTTCATCACATATTAATTTTATATTATATTTTTATTTTATTTTTTTAATCAATTTTTTTTCAATCAAACATCCTCGCATGACTGAGCTCCTCGTCGCGCCCCTGAGATTTCCCTTTGATTAGAGCAAGCTCACTCATTGTACGGTAAATAAACCCCATCCGTAGGTTCGGTTGTCGTTTGAGTCTTCTTGCGGACGGGACCCGTTCTTTTTTTTTTTGTTGGGGGAGGGGAGAGGAGAGTGAGGGGACATACTGATCCAGCTATATCCACAAGCGCACCTATCTGAAGAGGGACCATTCGTGTTTAAGTAATCATTTCTCCGCGAGTCAACTTTCTCTTCTCTCTACGGGTGCGTTTGGTAAAAAACAAAATAAAATATTAATCAGAAAAAATTAATGTGTTAAATATTGTTTGACATTTAAATGATACAATTTAAAAAGTCATATCAAATCCATTTGAAATAGTTTCACCTATTCCTTAGAATAATTTTGGTAAAAAAAAAAATAAATAAAAGTTACAAATTTCAAAATAAATGCATGTAAAACAGAAATTAACAAAAGGTGGTAAAAGTTTATAAAAGTAAGCTAATGATGGGGATACCAAACGCCTACAGTATGGCAATGAAAACTGGTTTTATTGTAATTTACATATAATATGTATATATTTTATAATCTATATATGTATGTATCTATACATATGCAATAAACATTATTTAGATATAAAATAGAATGGAGATTGTTGGAGGTCTTTCATACAGGGATGAGTTATTCCACCTTAACCAGCGAAATTTAAAATAAAGGAATTAAAGAAAGAGATCGACCCTGAGTCCTTGCTCTATTATTATCTTACTAGGCAAATGCAAGCATTTAATGGTTTTCTGCGTATTGTTTCAGCCTTTTTCTGCCATTTTCATTGCCCCACTCCTAGCGGAATTCAACAGACTTTCCTCTCACAGGAACCCAGCAGTGTGTTTTTTTTTTTTTAAATGAAACGTAGTCAAAAAAGGGAAAAAAAAAAATCACCAAAACAGCACTGTTTTGAGACGACTGCAGCCCTTTAATCGAGCAGCAGCTGCCATGAATTCCAAATGAGAGTAAGTTGAATTCAAGTCCTATTATTAATTAATTAGTGACCAGGATATTCATGCCCCCTTCAGTGTATAGACAATTTTCAGTGGGTTACTCGTGGTAACGCTAATGTGATTGTCAAGCACAGAACAGCAACCGGGCATAGATTCAATTTCAAATAACCATTGTTACATAACGGCTCCTCCGATCCCACTATATTCTGTTACAATCCAAATATGCATCATCATAGCCATTCTTGTTACACTGGCCGTTACGGTCCCTTTTTTTTTTTCTTCTTTTAATCATGCAACAGGGCCTTTCGTTAGGTGCAAAACATAATGCAAGTAGACTTAGCTTCGAAAATGGAAGCCAATTCGAACAAACTCTTAGCTAATTACAACAATATTTATGGACACAATTCATAAAGTACAAACTAGAGA
The DNA here is from genome assembly GCA_003260245.2 of Sideroxylon spinosum. Classification (NCBI taxonomy): domain Eukaryota; kingdom Viridiplantae; phylum Streptophyta; class Magnoliopsida; order Ericales; family Sapotaceae; genus Sideroxylon; species Sideroxylon spinosum. Next base: position 31,693,188 of record QLOD02000013.1, on the reverse strand, counting down.
ATTTCAGTACGCTACCCTAATGCTTTTTTGTACATAAATAAGAGATAAAAGCAGGCAGGGAATAACAGATGTAAGAAAGATGCTTGCCTATGGTTCAAGAGAACGGTCGTCCTAAAATTAGCTATTCATGCTCGGCTCTGGCTCTGGTTCTGGCTCTGGCTTGGGGATCATAGCACTGGGCTCTGATTGTTTGGGGATAGTGGTGTTGGGCTCTGTTTGTTTTGGGACCGCTGCCTCAGAGTCTGGTTGTTTAGGGGTTGTGGCCCCACCATTCATTCTTGCCCGTGCCTCCGCGAACATCCTCTGCTGCTCAGCCAATGCTTCTTCCTCTGTCATTTCGGCTCCGTTACTCCATTTCCCACTTCTTACTGTGTCCTGCTAGAAGAAATTTTCAAAAAAATAATCAATAACCATCCTTAAGATGTGCGATTGCATTGATGATCGAACGCATGGTCAATTGACTCCCAACAGGCTGGTTGCAGTATTCATTTCTACCACCAGTTTACAGAGTACAATGCATAAAAATAATAGCTGAGGGGAGACGAACCTTCATGAAAAGTTAAAAAAAAAAAAAAAAAAAAAAAAAAAAAAGGAAAAATCTTTATATGATGATAGAAAATGTAATGAATTAGGAATAACATCAATTCTTTTTGAATAAAATAAGAGGTGGATGAGGAACCCGACAAACCTGCTAGTTCCATGATAAATTCTCTCATAGACCAGTTCAATCCATTTGTCAAAACATCAATCTGGACTTAAAAAGTAAAAAGAAGCACAAAGATAGATAATTACCATAGTTTCCACCTTGTGCTGTTCATATGCATTATAGACCTCTTCAATGTATTCCCCAAAACCAAGAACCTAATAGAAAGCCACATTTGTAAGGCACACATGCTTTTAGAAGATACATAATAGAACAAGGGTAGATAGTAACACATTAAATGCAGTAGATTCGATCTATTAATACTCTGCTTCAAATCAAACTCAAGCAATCAAATGTTTCTTCTATCTGGCAATGGAAAGGCAAAAAAATAGACTAGTTGCAAAAGCCTCGATGGATGGATTCATTTTCATTTTATCTAGAATAATAATAAAGATTACCACCAAAACTGCTGAACCCTGCACTGCCATTATTATTTAGACAACCAAGACACACCACATGCAACTGGCTTGTCAACATGGAAAATAAGTAAAAATACAAATCGTTAACTAAAATTACAAACCTTGTATTATTCATACTCTCAGAACCTCACCAGTACAAGATAATTTGTTTTTCAAATCCACCAAAAAGTTACTGATAAGTTTATTCTGCTCACGAATAAGTTAGATTGCTCTCATCCTAACTGTGGCCCACTGCATTGGGAAGACAGACCACTCCAATAGGATGGTTTAAATGAGTGGTACTATAATATGGATCTAATCTAATATGCCAATGTGTTTACTGTGTGACGCATACATTTGCATGATATTTAATGAAAAATTTTACACATCCTCAAAAGGTCCAGTTTACTCTAATTTGCAACACACCCATAAGAACACACCACCACCACCGAAATTGAACATGGGAAAAATACAGGGTTCGTTAAAAACCTCTAAAGCCTTGAGTACATGCTCTGGTGCAATTGTTCTCTTCTCTTCTCTGCTACAGACTTCATTGGACTCTGATGAAATTAGATTTATAAACTCTGCCAGAGCATAGAAGAAAGAGCAAGTGATAATAAGGTCACTGAAAAAGAATAGAGCCAAAACAGTATCTACCAGAGCAAAAGCAATTATTCTCATAGTTTTTCAGTGCAATTATTCTTCTCATTATATTTCAATATTGATGGATAACATTTATTAAGCCTTCCACCAGTCGTTGATTTTCAAAAACGAAAATGCTGAGATACGGAACTGATGTCTACTGATTCGTGAAAAATACCAGAGGAATAGGAATAAAATAGATGAATTCTCTATGTATCAATCACAAAAAGCTGTGTTTTGGCGAAGCCAGTACATGATTATTTATAGGCATAGCAGCCTCCAACACAAAAAATACAAATTCACAATCCCAATGGGATTCAAGCCATTTAGAGGGAACTACTAAGCCATTGTACTTGCCAAAACATGTGCCTTCCCAACACATCCCAATGAGCTAGCCCTTAGCCTGAGCCCTCTACATACAGTGAAGTGAACCACAATAATGTTCCTCCCTATGCAAGAAGCCGAATCTACTCAGGCATGACAAGAGATTGATTTTCCTCCATTGTCACTCTCCTATTAAGACCACCTCAACTCACACCTTATCCACTTCACAATCTTCTTGCCTACCATACTTTCTTGAATGCTCAACAACCAACCTATTCACCCTTCACTATCCATATTTATCGTTAACAGAAACATTTAAAACACATTCACAACTGAGCATATTGCCAATTCAAAGTGTTGTTGATTTAGAGGAAGCTGAAAGATATGAATTTTTAAAATTAAATTCTTACCAACACAACACTCAATTAAGAGATCTTGGGCATCTCTTGCTACACGAACATCTGGAGGCAGCATCTCCTTAATGATTTTTGTCATGGTTGCTGCAAATATATGATCACACACATTGGTTAAGCAAACTAACAAATTATCTTAACAACAAATAAAAAATGAAGTGAAGAATAATATCAAATAAATTTGCAAGTATTCAAATCAGATAACATGTAACAATGCTTTCACCATATGCAAGGAACAAACATATTTTTTCTATTCAATTGAAAAGACCGAAATGTTTATTTTTACCAAGGCCCCGTTTGACAAAACTTTCAGTTTTTAATTTTCATTTTAATTTTCTTGAAAACTAAATAAGCAAACTTGTTTGGTAAATTTGTTTCTAGTTTTTAGTTTTCAAAAAAAAAAATGAAAACTACTTTAAAGTTATTTTTAAAAATTATGAAAACATAAAAAATGAGCTTTCTTTAGTTTTTATGTTCCTCCACAACCACCACTATCACCCCTAACAACAAATCAACCACCATAGACCACCACCCACCATCATCGGCCGCCAGCCACCTTCAGTCACTGCTGCCACCTCCACACCTGCCGCCAACACCATCGCCGCTACTGACCACCTCCACCAATCACCACCTCCAACCACCACCTTCATTGTCAGTAGCCCACTGCCACCACCCACCATCATCGCAAACTGCTAACCGCCACCGCTGTCACTGACCACCACCAACCATGACAAATCAAATTGATGACCAAGAAAACTCTAGAGAAGAAGCAAGCGTCAATGCCCCCCACTTGTCCTCCTAACACCATAACTAACAAGCAATAACTATTGTTATTAAACGCATTTTCAGGCTTTTTCTTTTTTTCCCTACTATGAAAATGAAAACTAAAAATAAAAAAACTAAATACAAAAATTGAAAACTAGCGACTTTGTCAAACAGGCCCTAAGAGATCAAAATGAAGAAGCAATAATAATTCTAATATTTCCATTGAAAGAGGAATAATAATACTAATATTTCTATTGAAACAAAGTAGAACACAACAAAATATCACCCAACATACCAAATCAGAAATTATTTAATTAATCCGTTATCATGCTTTCATACATTTAAATAGCAAAACACAGTCGACTTGAATCTCTTCTTCTTCTTCTTCTTCCCCATTTCGTTTTTCTAATACCACAACTTTTTAAATTGCATGTCAATAATTAATAGCAGACAAAGCTAAATTCTATTATGGAGTAAACTTTGTTGCACTATGATTACAGATAGGACCAACTTTGAAGGGATCCTTTTCCATATAAAATAAAATTCAAAGAGATACTCCTAGGTCCTATCATGGTTGCCGTGAGAACGCCAATCATAGTTGTCCATCTTGGTGGGTCCCACTATAAGCCCTATGAAATGAAATAAATTCTAAACATTCTCTCTCTATAAAGATGTATTAGGCTTTCAAACATTTACGAAGACTTTAGGCAACCATACAAAAATGTTAGGTAATTAGTAGGGTCATCCTTCATCAAAGAAAAAAATAGTATGAATTTACCATGCAAAAGGGTTAAAGAAACATTAAAGAGTATACAACAACCTCGCAACGAGTTGATATACAAACAAATCACACAAGGCATTATATGATCTATAATGCCATCCCAGCCAACAAGGGCATTAAGAATTAAACCTAGATAATCAAAAGCAAGATGGTAGAGAAGAGTGCAAAAGCAGTATGTAGGTTTTGGTTTTAGACTACTCCACCACAGTTGTTTCACTGTATAGATCAAATGCTACAAAACAAATTTGTTTTTATGACAAATTATGAAGGACAACACATGAACGGGTGGATTAAAATGAAAACTGATAAATGGCCAACACATAATATGAAGGAACAAGATGGATTTTACACCTCAAAGATTAAAAATAAAATAAAATAAATAACGAAAAGAAGAAGAAGAAGCTGCTTACGGCTTTAAGTAAAGTATATGTCTTTAGCAAAAGCACAATTTGCCACTAAACCATCATAAACATTGGTGCAAAAGCCGCAAAACCACGTATCAGTGAATAAAAATAAATAGACACATCCATTGTCTGTAGCTGTATTTTCCGCATAATTCTTCTATTGTTAGCAAAGCAATAAATGCATGGCAAAACTCGTAGTTTCACCATTTATCCTTTTTAAAAGTAGAATAAAGAAGGTGCGGAGGGGCACCACCCAAGTGCAAAGCAGAAACATTAGTCTCTGTCTCACCGTGCACTTAGCAGCTTCAATAGTCAAGCATCTTCCACACCTCAATTTTCTCGTGATAGATTCAATTCTTCATTCTTCAGGGCATTTAAATAAGTAAAAATTGCTAGTTTATTGGTTTAGAATTACACTGGAATAATATTTACAAGAAAATTTAAAAAATTAAATTCAAACTTCGATAGAAAACTATATATTTAAAAAAGAAATTAACATGACCTGGAAACTGCCTCGGAAAAATTATTCATAAGAACAATCGCCCTAATTAGTTCACTACCTATTTGATATAGCAGCGTAACAACTATAAAATAAAAATCTTACAAAAAAATTTAACTCTTGAATCGCCAAAAAAATAAAGCAAAGCAAATAAGAACACAGGAAACAACCAGGCAGAGGGGGAAAAAAATCTAATCCTGTGCAGATATATATATACACATATGTGGCTATATCAAACAGAATCAAATCAAACCCCCATATATATATGGCTATAAAAAACAGAATCAAATCAAACCTTTTGGAAGCGAAGCATCCTCTTTCGCCTTCCCAACGATATCCATGGGCTCCATGTTCGCTCTGCAAATCAAATCAATTCAAATCTCAATCGCGTGAGACTCAAATCAAAATCAATCGAAGAAACCATTTCCACACGCATATATACGAATCAAACATGAACATAGTAACAGATCTAGAACCTCGTACAGAAAACCGAGATCCGAAAATCAACTCACCAAGAAAGTAAAGAACTCAAATCCAACAATCGAGAAGAGAAACGAACGGAAGCCAATTAACCGATCGGAGAAAAACTGGAATCAAATCGCGCTTGCAGAGAGATCTGCGTCCATATAGAGAGAGAGAGGGGGGGAGCTGAGGGCCGCAGGCGATTAGCGCTAAACTTCTCTATAGCGCGTCGGACCGCATTCTCCACGCGCTCTCCTGAAGCGTGAGGAAGATCCACGAACTTTGGGCATTTTAGTTGGAGAGTGCGGTTCACGGTAGAAAAGGGCGTGTGCGGCATTTGGGATAATTTCGCTATATATATGTGCTTGTGTACGTATAGGTTGAAGAGGGTTGAGACGAAGAAAAGAGGTCTGGCAGTGAATGAACGAGAAAGACTGAGCTCTGCCAATTAAGAGACGACAACTAAGGGGCGGGGGACGAAATGGGCCGCAGCCTTTCTTGAATTGGGCCAACACTGTTTGCGACCTCCGTAAATCGGCCCATTAAAAACTGTTTGGATTTTGTTTGGATTTAAAAGACACATTTTGTTTGTTAATTTAAAAATTTTTAAATAAAAATGATAAATTATATATATATATATGTTGTTAATATTTAAATAATTACGTTTAATATTCATAACATTTAAAATTATTAACATTAATCAAGTTCAATCAAATCAATCATTAAAAAACTTAATATACAATATTAAATTAATCAAAATTTTAGAATTTTTTCTTATTTTATTCATTCATTTCTTATATCTCATCATTCTTTTTTGTAAAAAAACTCTCAAAAAATTTATTTTTGTTTATTTTTTAAGAATGTTTGTAAAAAAATTAACGAAAATATGATAGGATAAGGAATAAAATAAAAAAAAGTAAAAATTTTATTTATTTTAATATTTTATGTTAAGTTTTTTAGTTGTTAATTTTATTAGAATGAAGTCCATATCAGTAACATTTCATAACAAGTAGGGTAAATATAATTTTTAAATATTATAGATATTAAATATAATTAACAGAATGCTAAAAAAAAACAAAGTAAATATAATTTACTCATAAAAAAATAATAATAATAATAAACATAAACCGGCTCAGTTTATACAGTTTCTGTACCCGATTACTGCTCTTACTTTGCTTCTCTCTTATCCGGTTGGTTTCTCGTGTTCTCCATGTTTTTGAAGTTGTTGAAGCCGTACATTTGTGTTTAGATTTGACACCCACGTGGTCCTATTTTCTCCTGCTTGCTCTCTAACTGTAAGTCAATGCTCCGGAGGCAAGAAAGAAGACGAGGTTTATGCCTTCTTACAAGTCGTTGGGATCCTTATATATGATATATATATATCCCTGTCTATGTGGGGCATATTCTGAATCTCTGATTGGTATCTTGAGGTTTAATGTATTTGTTTCAGTTTCATTTTATCCACCCCCCCTCTCTCTCTCTCTCTCTGCGCTTCAACTTTTCCCTATATTTGTTTGGTTGTTTTATCATGTTGTTTGTTTAATTTACCTACGGTCTCTCTCATTAATTATTGGCTTCTGGTCTCTTGAATTTTGATTTGGGTATTTAAATGTTTCTTGAAATTTAGCCCCTTTTTCTGTTTTTGAAATTTACTCCCTTTTAGTGGGTTGGGTTTTTGAGTTTTGGCTTGGGTTTAATTTCCTGAAATTGCCTTGTTCTTTTGGAACCTGGTTCTAACAAATCAGTTGGGCATTTAGATGTTTGTTGAAATTTATCCCTCTTAGTGTTTTTTTTTTTTTTGCTCTAATAATTGCTAAGAATGGGTGAGAGTAGAAGGGGGAAGCAGCATTTGAGCAAAATCCATAGCCTATCAAATGGGAGGCCCCTTTTCAATGTTGAGCACTCAAATATAGGAGGGCCTGGTTTCTCAAGGATAGCCTTCTGCAATGACCCTGAATGCTCTGAAGCCAAGTCTCTCAACTATGGAACCAATTATGTTAGGACCACAAAGTTTACTCTTGCAACATTTTTTCCCAAAGCATTGTTTGAACAGTTCAGGCGTGTTGCCAACCGATATTTCCTCATTTGCGCCATTTTGTCCTTCACGCCACTCTCTCCTTACTACGCTTTGAGTACTGTATTTCCTTTGGTCTTTGTTCTCGGAGTGGCAATGGGTAAAGAACTCCATGAAGACTGGAGGAGGAAAAGGCAGGTAACAGAAGTTTGTTTTCTATCATTTTTTTTGTTTTTTTTGTTTTTTTTTTTCCAATGGATCTCTTAGATGTAGTTTTCTTAGTTTAAGGCACGTCAGGTCTAAATTATGACTAAGCTTCTACATTCTAGATGTGCAGACTCCCAAGAGTTATGCAAATTTGAACTACTTCAGTCTTCAGATTGGTCACTAAAGGCAATAATCATCCTAACATTGTAAATGCCTGAAATTTTGTTGTTTTTTGTTGTTGTCGTTGTCTATTTTTTTTCTTTTTTCTTTTTTTTTTTAAATTTGTTATTAGAAAGTAACATGGAAGTGCAGTAGGTTAATAAATGTAATAACCCTGTTCTTGAACTTGGAGATTTGAATTTTGAGGCGGGGACATTACCCACAGGCAGCTTGCTTACCGGATTGCTTTGGAACTTGATTGAGGATACAGCTTTTACTGGGAGCTGACTTGAATGGAAAAATAAAAAATAAAAAAGGAAAAAATCCACATTTCAATCTCATGTAGTCAGGAACAAGGCTCGTTGAGATAAATTGAATACGTGATTGATTTATTTGGAGTGAGGAATCATATAGCATTGTATAGATTAAATTCCTTCTCTCTATCTATCATTATTTTCACATAGTTTGAAAAGTAAATGGAAATTGCTGTGTCCACAACAGATCATAAAGCTTCAATTTTCCTTATCATGAATCATGTGGAATTGCTTATGTATCTCCTCCAAGTCATTCTGTTTTATCCATTTGTTTCTGGTATGCGTTATACTGCTTTATACCTAGGTAATTTTCCACCCTTCTGATCTAGTCTCTGGGATTGTTATCAGGATATCCAGGTGAACAACCGTGGTGTTAAGGTGCATAATGGTGATGGCAGTTTTGGTTATACTAAATGGATGAATTTAAGAGTTGGAGACATAATTAAGGTGGAAAAGGATGAATTATTTCCTGCAGACCTCATCTTACTTTCGTCAAGTTACAATCAAGGGCTTTGCTATGTTGAAACCACGAACCTTGATGGAGAAACCAATTTGAAACTAAAACAAGCACTAGAAGTAACTTCAAACTTCAATGAGGACTCTAGATTCCAAAATTTTAAGGCTGTCGTTCGATGTGAGGACCCAAATGCAAATTTGTATTCTTTTGTAGGCAGCTTGGAAATTGAAGGAGAACAGCTCCCCCTTACACCTCAGCAGCTTCTGCTGAGAGACTCAAAGCTAAAGAATACAGATTACATCTATGGAGTGGTTATCTTTGCCGGGCATGATACGAAGGTTATTCAAAATTCGACAGCACCTCCTTCAAAGAGAAGCAAAGTTGAGAAAAGAACTGATAAAGTTGTTTACTTGTTGTTTTTTGTTTTGGTTCTGATTTCTTTTATCGCGTCAGTTTTCTTTGGAATTGCAACTGGGGAAGACCTGGTAGATGGTTATATGACAAGATGGTATCTTAGACCTGATAAGACAACAATTTACTATGATCCAAAACGAGCATTGATTGCTGCAATTTTGCATTTTTTTACTGCCCTAATGTTGTATGGTTACTTGATCCCCATTTCTTTATATGTTTCAGTAGAAATAGTCAAGGTACTTCAGAGTATTTTCATCAACCAAGATTTGCATATGTACTATGAGGAAGGTGATAAGCCAGCAAGAGCACGTACCTCAAATTTGAATGAAGAACTGGGCCAAGTTGACACAATACTATCTGATAAAACTGGAACCTTGACTTGCAACTCAATGGAATTTGTCAAGTGTTCAGTAGCAGGAACAGCTTATGGACGTGGAGTCACAGAAGTTGAGAGGGCTCTGGCTATCAGAAAAGGAAAACCTTTATCTCAGGAGATGACTGATGAAGGGAGTTCTGTTGAGGGTTTCCCTAAAACAGAGCCATCCATTAAAGGGTTTAACTTTGTGGATGAAAGGATCGTAAATGGAAATTGGGTTAATGAGCCTCAATCAGATGTAATCCAGAAGTTCTTCAGGTTATTGGCTATCTGCCATACAGCCATACCTGTAGTTGATGAACAAACAGGTAAATTTTTATATGAAGCTGAATCACCAGATGAAGCAGCTTTAGTGATCGCGGCAAGAGAACTCGGCTTTGAATTTTTTGAGAGGTCGCAAACAAGCATCTCACTGCGTGAGATTGATCCTATGTCAGGAAGGAAGTTTGAAAGGTCAGTTTCTTTTGACTCTGGAATTCTTCCATTGTTTTTGTCACCGAGTTTTGCTGATCTGCTAAATTCTAGATTGTGTTAAACGTTGTCCATATGTTTTACAGATTGTATAAAATTTTGAATATCTTGGAGTTCAGTAGCTCAAGAAAGCGGATGTCTGTGATCATAAGAGACGATGAAGGAAAACTAATACTGTTGTGTAAAGGAGCAGACAGGTTGGTAAAATTATTCATCAATTTTAGTCCAATACGGTCAATAGACATCAGTTTGGGCTATCATGAATTTGGTCCCTTCATAAGGATAAGCAATCCCTTCATAGTGCAGGTCGTCAATCAGTAAAATGTTTGTGTATGCAACTCTAATGAACAATAACTTGAATTATGTGGACTTTCTATTTCAACTTTTTTTTAACTTTGGGGACAACAAAATATTTTTAAGTCCCACTTCTCGAAGGGGATTCACTGCCCTTGAAATTTTGTAGCTACTAACTTTGATCAACCAATCAATCAGTCACATGTGCATAAAGTAAAGAAGGCACAATACATTAACAAGGAAACCCTAAAGGGACAAAACCTCGGGTTTATTGGAGATGACCCGAACTTCTGCCGATATTTAGAATTAACCAATTGCATTCACAATCCAATGAAATTGAATCCCTTCTTCGCAGAGTTGAATCCCTTGTTTGTTCCCGTGATTCGACAAGTAGAAGACCAATCACTGCATTCACTATAATCAAAACACCAAGTGTATAATAGTAGATTTTGGCTAAGTGATGAGAGAATCCTTCTTCAGCTGAATTACAAGGTTGTAGGTTGTATTCTCTTTCAAAACCCTAGGACAAGATTTATTTATATATTGAAGCAAGTTCCTTCTTCGAATGAATCCTGCAGTGCTTCAGATGTCATATTATCTGTCATTGCATGCTTGGGTGAGTTGGCAACGAGTCCCAGTGAGCATCCAGTCATTTCCAAGCAGCTTCCCAGCAAGATCCCTATCACAAACATGCTTGCAGTATTTCCCAACAAGGAAGCAGCGAGCTCCTCTGATAAAACCGCGTTGCAACTTTTTCCAGGGAGCCAACAAGGTAGTTCAGCGAGAAAGCCTAATAAAAAATAACCTCAGAAATTTTCAAGAAAGGTAGCTAACTCCTAGTGACAATACAAACACATGTCTAGAACTTTAAATCCCTTTTCTAACCAACCAAACCTATATCTAGATATACCAATCTTGAACTTGTTGTTCTATTTACGAATTGACAATTATGAAGTATGAACCTCACAACCGTCTTAGTTTGGAGATTCTGGACTTTTGGTCATCCCTACTCTGTATTTACGCCTGCAAAAACATGGGCTATACTTCTTGGATCCAATTTCATTTTTATATTAATGCATTATCAGTTTCTGTCTTCTTCTTTCTCTTTTTTTTTTTTTTTTTTTCCCTTAAGCAGCGTCATGTTTGAAAGAATTGCAAAGAATGGAAGGGCATTTGAAAAGCAGACCAGGCAGCACATCGATCAGTATGCTGATTCTGGTTTGAGGACTTTGGTGCTTGCATATCGTGAACTTAATGAGGATGAATACAATGAATTCAATGAGGCATTTACCGAAGCCAGGAACTTACTTAGTGCAGATCGTGAGGAAATAATTGAGACAATTGCAGGGAATATAGAGAAAAATTTGATTCTTCTTGGTGCTACAGCTGTTGAAGACAAACTACAACATGGGGTATGTCTTGACAAATTAAAGCGAACAAGGTGCTTGGTTACTGCATTGAACTAATATCACTTAATTTTATCCTAGGATTTAGAGCGTTCATTAGACTAAAATGTGAGGTGGGCACAGTCAAAAATATAATTTCATCATAAAACTGATTCAGTTTTGAATTCCAACATTTAATCACTTTCATAATATATTTAAACTCATCTCAATTTTTAACAAATGTACAGGGGGGGTTCTATCTAAAACATCAAGTATTTGATACGAACTTGACCTAACTCTATCTCAAAAGCTAGCTTGTAAGAGGAGTGTTGCCAAACTATATATATAATGCCAAAGACCTCCCTTGCTAACCGATGTGAGATTGCATTAGACCTGACTCCTTTAGATTGCACATCCTTATGCAAGGAACCAAACCACCGGCCAAGAGAGGTTTGGCTCTGATACCAGATAATACGAATCTAGCTCAACTCCACCTCAAAAGCTAGCTCTTAAGGGGAGGGTTGTCAAACACATATGTATAACATTGAAGACCACTCTCACTTACTGATGTCGGATCGCATCAGTATTTTTTTAACATATTGGGAATTGGATTCTTTGATTCTTGTTTAACTTTACAGTATACTATTATCATCATCATCAAAATTTGTTTTGGATGCTTGGAACAGGTTCCTAAATGCATCGACAAGCTTGCACAAGCTGGAATAAAATTATGGGTTTTGACTGGAGATAAGATGGAGACTGCAATTAATATTGGGTATGACTAGTGGATTTGACTTCCAACATCATTAGACGTCAAAGCCTATACAAGTCCTAAAATCTCTGATTTTTAAATTAAATTTTGCAGCTATGCATGTAGCTTAATTAAAGAAGGTATGAAACAAATAATAATAAACTCAGAAGCCCAAGAATTTAAAGCGGTGGAGAAAACTGGGAATGAGTTTGCCTTCAGTGAGGTACTCTTTTACTTCTCCTCCTTGTATTTGAGACAACTTAATGACATAGTGATGGAAATTATAAAAAGAACTCTTTACATTTATTTATTTTCACTCCAAGTGAAAACTACATGTTTTTCACAAATATTTATTTATTTTCCTATCATATTTCTAGTTCAACCAAAAAAATAAAATAAATTTGACTTTTTCACTCTGTTTTATTTTCCTAGCACTTTCCTTCATTTTTCCTTTCCCTCTCACAAATTCATGTTCCAAACGTAAAATAAATGGCCATGTGGCCCATTTAACAGGAGATTTGTTAATAGAAGTTTACAAAGAGTTCAAAGGGTTCATATTGCAACAAATTAAAATCTTAGGCAATTAATTGATATAAAATGTCAGGCCCTAAATTGAAATTTGGTCAAAAGCTCAGGATTGCAAACTGTAATTTACCCTACCAAGAAATGTTAAAATGGACAACTTTCTCAAAGACTATTTTTAGCATTGTTGTAGTTTGATAAATATAGCAAGCCTTTTAATTTCAAATTTGATGGGGTTTGGTTGATTCTTTAGGCATCAAAAGCAAGTGTACTCAATCAGATAAGAAAGGGTAAAGAACTTCTACCTGCATCAAGTGAAAGCTCTGAGGCATTGGCTTTAATTATAGATGGCAAGTCACTCACTTATGCCTTGGAGGATGATGCAAAGGACTTGTTTCTGGAACTTGCTATCAGCTGTGCATCTGTTATTTGCTGTCGCTCATCTCCAAAACAGAAAGCACTTGTGAGTTGAATTACCTTTCCCTCTAGTAGAAAGAGAACATTTGTTGATACTTCCCTCGTGTTGAAAGAGAATATTATCGTATTATGGATTGTGACACGAGTGTGAAGTCCCATGCTATAAGCATAGTTGCTGTTGTAGCTTGTGACAATCACTTGGAATAGTTTCTCGTAAATTACATTTTCTAGCTTGTTTCTTTATGATTTTCTATTTATATGTACTGAAAGAAGATTTTGTTAATTAAAAAGGAGCTCCTTCTCTTTGTAATTGTGCTTGTTTTCCATTTATCTTTTTATGAGCATTTTGAGGAAATATTTTACTGTTGCTGAGCGAAAACTTGTTTCTTATAATACTTACCTCCCCCCGGGCGGGAGGCAACATAATCTTGACAGAAATAAATGAAAGAAAATGATTTATGTAGCCGACCCTAAATAGTTTGTGATTAGCGCATTGTTGAGTTGAGTTGTGTAGAAGTGAAGAGAGAGAGAGTTTCTAGACATCCTTTGCTTGTAATATATCTTGGAGTACACTTTGTGGGAAAGGTGGCAACTCAAATATGGATGTATCTGTGTATTGTAGGTAACAAGACTGGTTAAAGCAAGAACTGGTAAGACAACACTAGCTATTGGCGATGGCGCAAATGATGTTGGAATGCTTCAAGAAGCAGATATTGGAGTTGGTATAAGTGGGTTTGAGGGAATGCAGGTAAATATGCTTGCGTGTCACGTGATCAAATCCTGGAAAGAGCCTCTCGTGCTCACAGAGGAAAAACTCTGTATATTTGACCCTCTCAGACCCTACAATGAAGCAACTGTGTATTATGTCCCCCCCCCCTTCTCTTTTTTTAATAACTGTGAGCTATATTCTTGACACTCTTTCCTTTTGCTACTCCTAATCTCTCACTTTCAATTGCAACAACTTCAGGCAGTCATGTCAAGTGACATTGCAATTGGACAGTTCCGCTTTCTTGAGCGCTTACTACTTGTACATGGCCATTGGTGTTATAGAAGGATCTCGGCAATGGTAAGATTCCAATTTGTATCCTCAAGTCATCAAAGAAATGCAACATTTACCTTGATAACCTTGTACATCTACTTTTTTAGTTATAGACTATGAGTAATGTTTTAAAATAGAATTTTAACGTCAATTAAAGAACTGGTACAAATTGAAATGAGGTTACAACATCTTGAAGTTCTTTCAGATGAGCAATGAATATTTTAGTTTCAGTTTGATAAAGTTGTTTCTCTTATATATCTTTTGGTTAAAAATGTTGAAAACTGTTGTGCAGAAGCCAACTAAACAAAAATCAACAGAAATATAAAAGAGAGAACACACAAAATTTACGTAGAGTGTTTCTATTAAATTTTGGGCTAGAAAGCAAAAAGTATCACAAGACTCTAGCTGCTAACCACCTTTATATATATATATATATATGGGTTACAAACGCGGTAAAAAGAAAAAAAAAAGGAAAATCCCAAAAATATTTGCCTCAAGCTACCGATCAAGTCCTTTGCTCCATTAACTAAGGCTTGTAAAAAATGTCAATTGGGCCATGCAACTTTTATGGGGTCGAAAATTTGGGTCGGACCCAAAATTTCAAATACTATTCATAATCTACAAATACTAGTGCATATAAAATAAGACGGATGTTGTTTTCTCTTTTTAATGTTGCAGATATGCTACTTTTTCTACAAGAACATTGCATTTGGTTACACGCTCTTCTTCTTCAGTGCATACACATCGTTCTCGGGCCAAATAGCGTACAATGATTGGTATCTATCGTTTTATAACGTCTTGTTCACTTCACTTCCCGCAATTGCCATTGGAGTGTTTGATCAGGACGTATCCGCACAGTCTTGTCTCAAGGTAAGTCCTAAATTCAAAAACCTCCTCTTTCTATTTTTGGATTAAATTGATAAACACTTTGTTTTAAAATATTAAACTTGACCATATTTTAAATAGTTTAAGAAAATAATGAATTCTCACCATATTTTATTGTTTTGGATTTGATTTCAAACGATATAGAAATCTCAAAATTTTAAGTTACGAATAAAATCAAATCCAACTAATAAAATTTTATTTTAATTTCAAACATAAGAATTGGTGAAAATTTTCATCAAATAAAATCAAACCTTATAAAATCCACCATTCCAAACAGAGTGAAAATAAAAAAATGCTGAAACTCGGAAATCCTTAAAGTAAATGTGATCAACCGTTGCAGTTCCCTGTTCTATACCAAGAGGGCGTGCAAAATGTCCTATTCAGCTGGGTGCGAATTCTCGGCTGGGCGTTTGGCGGTGTATTCAGCGCCACTTGCATCTTCTTCTTCTGCGTCTATACAATGGAGCAACAAGCCTTCCGTAGAGGCGGGGAAATCGTCGGATTCGAAATCCTTGGCACGACCATGTACACGTGCGTCGTGTTGGTCGTGAACTGCCAGATGGCGCTCTCCATCAACTACTTCACGTACATTCAACACATCTTCATCTGGGGCAGCGTCGCATTGTGGTACCTGTTCCTCTTGGCTTATGGAGCTATGGAGCCGTACATTTCGACAACCGCTTTCATGGTCTTCGTTGAGGCCTGCGCGCCGTCTCCATCGTTTTGGCTTGTGACCCTCTTTGTGCTGGTATCGACTCTCTTCCCGTATTTCACTTGTTTGGCCGTTCAAATGCAGTTCTTCCCTGTGTATAACCAGGTGATCCAGCGGATGAGTCTCAACGGGCGATTTGAAGACCCTGAGTATCGCCTCATGCTGCGACAGTGATGGGTGAGCCTTCCCTTTTCGGCAACTGAACCGAATTGGACGGTGATAATGTCTACATATTCAATGCAATCTCTACATATTTACCATGATAATGCATTAATCATGCCGTGGCATTAACGATATATGTTCCGTCATTATCACTCCTTTATATAAAGAACAAGACTAAAGTTTATAAATTTATAAATATTAATATAAATATTGACTTTAACTAAAAATTTGGCTAGTTTCCCCACTTCCCCTTGGTGGCAAAAGAAAAAGAAAAAACTGAGCCAAAAACTTAAATTTTGAAAAACTGAAAAAATCAAAAAAACTTGAAGAGTTTCTTGGTTTTTTAATTTTTTTTAAAATGATCAAATTTATCCTTTTATATTTTAAACTATAAAAGATAAAAATTTTAAATTAATAGAAAGTTAAAAAACTAGTTCTTAAAAAATCGACTTTTTGCTATTCTAAAACATAAAAGAAAGGTTAGTTTTTTAGTAATTAACTAGTAATTAGCTTTTAAAAAAAAAAAGCTTGAGCTGAATGAATCTAACTTGTTCAATAATGTTTTGGTTTCGGTTCAGTTTTTCTCACCCTCACTGAGATCTTTGACACCCACCGCTGGAGGTTATACAGACCCAATTCTAGTCGTTTGAAGGACAACCCTGATCATGAGGGAGCTGTGTTGATGGCAAGATTTTGTGATACTCCAAATTAGAAAATAGCTGTAGTTTTGTAGCAGTTGCAGTCAGATGTTTGCGACAGTTTGTTCGCGGTTGAGAAAGAAGAATTGCAGCTCCAAAACTACTTTTTTTTTTTTTTGTTTGGTTCCAAAGTTTTGGTGGCTTTGTAGCTGTATTTGTTCTCTCTCTTGTATGCTATGTTCTCTTACTCATTTTCAGCAGTAAAATGACATGCTGCTAGAGGTGTTTATCATAATTTATTATCAGAATGATATGACGGTAACATTTGTGCAGTAAAACGCAATGGTTGTTGTATAAGTTTTCATAAGTCTACAAGTGATTGCATTATTTTGGCAATAAACTTTAAGGGCAGTGTTAATTTTTTTATTAGCAAAAAAAAGGGTATAATATATGCCAAAGTTTTTTACTAGAATTTATTATTTGTGTATTATTAGAGATGCGGCAAAAATATTATTATTTGATTAGGTGCCACTTATCCAGCTATTGTTTGTTAATGTATTTTATTTTGACAATTAGATCTCATTTGGTTTATTTTTGTGTTTTGTTTTTGTTTTCTATTTTCTGTTTTGAGTTCATTTTGTATTTTATACTTTTGAAAACAAGGAAAATCGATCAAACGTATTTGGCCACCTGCGTTTTCAAAATTTGTTTTAGAAAACAAAAAATGAGTTTACACATTAAATGAAAAATAACAAAAAAAGTCGTTTTTAGTGTTTTTAATCTAAAATGAAAAAAATCTCAAAAGAAGGAAAATAGAGCATTTTTCAATTTTCTTACTTGGGACTTTTTAATACATAT
This sequence comes from Sideroxylon spinosum, assembly GCA_003260245.2. Lineage (NCBI taxonomy): Eukaryota > Viridiplantae > Streptophyta > Magnoliopsida > Ericales > Sapotaceae > Sideroxylon > Sideroxylon spinosum. The sequence goes on along the minus strand of QLOD02000013.1, from coordinate 31,675,722 downwards.
AATAAAAACAAAAATGCAAAACAAATGTCACCTTATTTTCTCAAGAACAAACGAAGAATCTTTATGTTAGAAAGTTTCACAGTTGAGTGACATTGAAGTACGAAGTGTCATCAACAATTTAATATTTAAGGAGGGAAATGAAAATTTCCATTCTTTAAGAAGGTGATTCAAGGAGGGAAAATTCTTTAAGAAGGAAATCAACAATTTGATTTTTTATAATTCACATTTTTTTTTTTTATCGAGCTTATCATGCGAGCCCGAAGATTGGTTTGGGTAAAAAATCAACTTTTCATTTTTTTTTCGTTTCATTTTTTTCATTTTATACCATCTTTTCATAAAATTCTATCTTTTATTTAGTAGTTTTGCAGCATGCTATTTACATTTATTAAAAGAAATTATAAAAATTAAAAAGCCAATGTTTCTCAAACAAAAAAGAAAAATCAAAATTTGATAAAAAAAAAAATCATATAACGTGAAAACAAGATAAAAGATCGAAACATATATTTTTTTTTTTCAAACCATGATTTAAAATATATTATAATAAATTTTAGAAAATCCAAAATACCAGACCGGACGGACTTTGAGAGGTAGAAGAGGCCCAATACTCTCAAAAAAAAAGTCGGGCCGCCCGAGGCTCTGTGCTGGACTTCGGTACAAATGCAAGTTAAAAAGTCCTTCATAAAAAAAACAAAAAAAGTACGTCAGCGTTTGTACTATTCTGGCTCCGTTTGAAGTTCAATCCAAAAAAAAAATATATATATATATATATAATTCTATAAATCTCTATAAATACGAATTATGAAATTATAAAATTTAAATTTTTTATTTATTACAGAAAACACGAAACATTATTTTTATAAATGTATATAATTTTATATAACTTCAAACACATCTTGTGGATTTGCTTAAATTTCGGTGTTTTAAACACTGAAATTTTTATATATTACTCACTTTTTATTAGATTATACGAAATTATGAATTCATAATTTTTTTTTAACTTTTATTAACTTTTTTAACCTCTAAACACTCGTATTCATATTTTCTACTATACACATAGCATATTTGAAATTTCAAATAACTATATGGAAAGTAAACCAAACAACGAATACGTCAAAACTGTTGAGGCATGCAAGTTAAAAAGAGAAAAAAAGTTGATATGGCCGATTGCGCTAAATCAAGCTTTGTTTGGGTTCTAAAAAGTTATCAGTTTTTTTTATGTGGTTTTTTTATCAGATTCAATCTTTTTATAAAAAAAAATTTATAATTTTTAAGCCTATTAATCTTATTTGTAAAAAAAATATTTAAAATTTCACATCAATTTAAATAAAAATTAGAAAAAAATTAAAAGAATGGATTTTTCATTTTTTTAACCTGGAAAATAATTTTTATTTAAAAGAATAATAAATTTTTAATTTTTTTAATGTGATCAACGTGCATAAAAATTATAATTTTTAAAAAAGAAATAGATTTTGGTAAAAGAAAATTCAGAAAAATTTTGGTGAAAGCTTTCCAACTTTTTTTTTTTTTTTTTTTTTTTTTGTGAAGAAGAATCCAAACAACCCTGAGCCGGTGATCACCCAGTGAAGCGCTCGATCCTGCCACGTTATCTTCCGTACGCAGTGCCGACGCTCTGCTCCTTTTTATTTTATTTTTTATTATTTTTATTTTTGTCTATGGTCCCCCACAATCGCAAATTCGAGGGCTGCCAAACAACTCCCTACGTCACATACCGTTTGGACCAAGTTACCCCTCTTTATGGTCCCAAACTACCGCCCTTATCAGTTTTTTAATCTCGCAATGAATTAGGGTATTCTTGTCATTACGCTTAACACTTGTCAAAAAGATGAAGGCTAACGCTGTGGCCCTAGGTCACTTCCGGTTACCTCAGCATTGATATGAGATCGATAGACAGAGAGAGTTAAGGAAGGAGAGAGAGAGAGAGAGAGAGAGAGAGAGAGACGTACGGCAATGGCGAATCATCGGATTAGATTCTCATTTCTCTCTTTAAAGAGACAGGGGAGATGTTGTAGTTGTTCAAGGTCACTGATCTGAAAGTTATCAGTAAAACCAAACACATGCACACATATGTACATACATGTATATATATATGTATATGTATATGTATGTAGTGCTCAATTTTATTGTTTAAGTTTCTTTGTTTATCGATTTCTGTCTAGTTCGTTAGCGTATTTGAGTCGTGGAGGCTCAGATCTGTGTTGCTAAACTCGGCGATCAGATTAATTTTTTCATTTCTTTCATTTGCTATCTATTTGTTTTACAGTTAATTCCGTGAAATAGTATAATTTCGAATTGGTTGATTTGATTCGAGTGCATGTGAATTGTTGGTTCGATTAGGTTGAAGATGGTTGAAGTCACTGGACGCAGCGGTTCATCGATCTGTTCCCTGAACTGTTTGTGTACGCCGAAATATACAGAACAGGAATCGGTCGATAAACCTCTGCATCCAGCGCTCACCCCCACGCTCTTTCTGTCTCTCTCTCTCTCTATATATGTGTATATATATATATGTATGTGTGTGTCTGTGTGTACGCATATATACATCAAAGCTTTGGTGCTTCTAATTTTTTAAGTGTAGGTATGAGCTGATGAACGGATTTATTGATTGAACATATTGTTTCCGTTGATTTGACACTAATTGTAGAAACGTCTGATTTTTTTATCTACTAGTATCCATGCATGTATCTGTTGGATTCTTTTTGAATGAATCATCTATTTGTTTATCTATTTTTATTTTGTTTTTGTATCAAATATGATCTGTTCTTTGGGGAAGTAATTGAGCACGCTCTTAGAGTGCTTGGATGCTAAAAAAAACATAAAAACATAAAATATAAAAAAAAATTGATAGAAAAAAATATGTAACCAAATTTTATTGAAAGGAGTTCGTTAATTTTCTTTGTAATTTTTGATTGAGTTTAAGAAACCAAACACTCCTTAATCTCCCTTCCATTACGGTATGGTTCTCCCTTTTCATCTCTTCTCTGCTCTTTTTCTTCTATTTTTTTTTTTTTTTTAACGCCATATCCTGAACTCATATATATATATATATATGTGGGCTGTTTGTTACATCAAAAAAGCATCAACAAAATTTTTAAAATCTCAAAAAATAATTTATTTTTTTATCTCTGTACATATTACGAATTTTATATTTTACTATACCAAACACTGTGTGTGTGTGTGTGTGTTCATTTTGCCAGGCATGATGGAAAGCTATCAAAAACAGGGATTTCAAAGTGAATGGATCCAGGGTGCTACGTGGGGCCTGTGGATACCGTGGCCCCCATTTTCATATTTTGTAACTAGAAAAAAAAAAATTTTAATAGCTTTTCGCTATTGCACCCTGAGTTTAAAAAAAATAAAAAATTAATAAATTTGTATACGTTATAACCTATTTCATGTGGTGTTTTCATCTTCGTCTCTTGTATCCATATCATATTCAACGCTTAGAAGTTATGTTTTGTGGTCAAAAGTAATGACATGTCCACTTATCTGATTACTTTTTTTATTTTTATTTTAAAATATATAATTAATCCCAATTAACATAAATATTGGTAGGTGAAATCTTAGAATTATGTAATTTTTTATCTTATGTTTAATTATGTGTAAAATTAAATTTTTTTGTAAATATTATATATATTTATATATATATCAGTAAAAATTGTTTTTTTTTATTGCGTTTTTTTTATATCCATTTTTTTCGGAAGTTGTGATATTTTTATCCATATTCATGTGGTGTTCATATCCTACTAATGGCATTCATGGTGATAAGTTTATTGAATTGTGGGTAGGTGAAAGTGTTTCTTCGCTTTTTTTTTTTTTTTTTTCTTTTCTTTTCTTTTTCGTTCCTCTCATTGTATCTCTTAAAACTAGTTCCTCAGTTAGAACTCAACAGAATCGAGATGAAAGCTATGGGAATCAAATTCGTTAGAAAGGTGTCACTTTCTTGAGCAGATGGTCAAAAAGCGAGGTATTCTCTCTCTATCTCTCTCTCTCTCTCTCTCTCTCTTTTTTTTTTTTTTTTTTCCCTCCTCCAATAAGGGAGGAAGTATGTGCAAAGTGAAAGTACTAACATAGCCCTCAGCAGTTGCTGCTCATCAAAGCGTGAGAAAAATGCTGCGGCTGGGAAGTACCAAATTAATTTGCCAGCGAATCTAGGGTGGTTCATCTAGTTGGGCGAGATGAATGGCTTGTAATTGCTCAATCACAAGATTTATGCTTAGCGTTATCCTAATGCTATTCTCCAAACTACATTAATTGTAGATCATAATCGCGACGAAAATGCGGCGTTATGGGCAAGGATAGAGCAGTTGTAGATAACAAATTTTTGGTGAGAGAATGGAATATAACAGTGGGGATTCATTCAACCACCAATAGTGCGAATATCATTGTCACGATTCAATTGTGAGAATTTTTGTCCAGGCAAGTTCTTTTAACTTTGGACTTGTATATTTTGCTTCGAAGGCTCAAGTTTAATTGCAGACGAAACTATGTGAAGAGTAAGTAATATTATAAAATATAATGAATAAGATTTGATATAATGTAGAATTAATTTTTATAGAACTTACTGTTTTGAGTTTTTGTTGATTAGATATAAAGATATTGTGATGAATTTATGGTGATATAGGAAAATATACGATGATATAGGAAAGGACATAATAAGAAATAAAGTTATCAGAAAGAGAATTTATGGTGATATAGGAAAAGATACGACGATATAGGAAAGGACATGAAAAGAAATAAAGTTACCAGAAAGAGAATTTATGGTGATATAGGAAAAGATACGATGAT
>QLOD02000013.1:31645319-31660887 GCA_003260245.2 Sideroxylon spinosum | reverse complement strand
TTAATTTAAGTGTTTAATTTTAATAAAATTTTAAAGAGAATTAAAATCTAAATATATATTAAAAAAATTTAAATTGAATTTGTCTATTAAGCATCCATCTTATATATAAAAAGTATTCAAAAATATATATAGTAAGGGTAAGGGATTATCATCAACTTTTTGTATTTTCTTTCAATAAAAATTTATCACATATCACTTTTATATCAAATTTCTATTTATTTTTTTAAAAAATATCGTATTTGAATTTTAAAAACATCCACCTCTCTCTCCCCAACCGCCCAAACAATTAATTTATCTCTCTCCTCCCCCAGTCGTTTTATCTCTCTCTCTTTCTTTTTCTCTTCCTCTCTCTCCCTCAGTCGCTTTTTTCTCTCTCTTTCTTTTTCTTTTTCTCTCTCTTTCTCTCTCTCCCTTCCAGCCGCGCTTTCTCCTCTTTCTTTTTTTTTATCTCTCTCTCTCTCTCCCTCAGTCAACCCACCCCTCTCCTTCTCTCTTTATCTCTTTCTCTCCCCCCTAGTCTCAGCCCACTGAAAATATCAATCTTTGGGCGGGATTTTAAAAAGATGGAAGGGCTGAAATTATTCTCAGCCGTAGAATCAAAACAAAATTGATTTTGAGCCGTTGGATACAAATGTGAGGGGAATATTTTTGAAATGGGATGTATTTTATTATATAGATTACAATACAGTTAAATACGTTGAATAAGGGGTTTTTTTTACCCAATTATTAACATTAATTTAACAATTTATAAAAATAGGATAAAATCAAAGTGATTACAAAAACAGGGTGTGTGTCACTAACGACACTACAACGGTAGTAGCAGTAATGACACTCTCCCAATTTTAATAGGCTCCATCGTTTCAAATCATTTCACCAAACCAAACCTATACACACTCGCTTTCAGACAGGTCACAACTAATTCTAGTTAACACCTCAGATGAGAACAAAAATGCAAGGTGCTTAGAACAGTATGTATATACTTATATATACACTGTGAGTGAATCTAAAAAGTCGTGGCTCGGCAAAACTTAGCCCACCTAATGGAATGAGAGAGGAAGTGAATGATAACTCAAATTGATCGAATATTGTCGTCTCTAACAAGTCTTAGTAGCCTTGCGTTGGGGAACTTGCAGATTGGCATTGATCGTGACTTCGTGATTCGACTTTGAATTGGATTTGATTAGAAAAATGATTCAATTTAGGGATTAGAGCTTCGGAGAAGCCAAACAGAGTTCCAGCATGGGAGAGAGGAAGTGAATGAAGAGTAATAAATTCAATGCTAATTTATCTGTTTGGCACGAGGATGTCTTTATTACACCCGATAACATGGATCTGTTTTGAAATTGGATGTTGTCACTACTACTAACAACATAGGTTTGTGTTGAGCTAACAACACACACCCTACTTTGGCAATTACTCTGATTTCAACATATTTTAGTAAATTATTAAATTAATATAAATAATTGGGTAAGTAACTCCAGAATGAGATTTATAATAAAAAACTCTAAAATGAGATTGCAGGTTATTTGAACCAATTCCTGAGGCGTATATTCCTCAGTGTCTTCTTCTTCCTGTTCCTCAGAAGAAGAGAAAAGAGTATCTATTCTTAAAGAATAAAATTTCTCTTTGAGGTGGTCAACTATAGATTCGACTGTGAGGTCTGGTTGTTTAAATCTTATTGTTTCAACTGGGGGTTGAAAATCGGGGTTTTAATAACCTTAACCTCTTCTTTATGAAAATATTTTTTCAAGGATTCAAGTTTTTCTTCAATTCTATTTAATTGAAGTCCTATAGTTTCCATAAAAGCATTACTATAGTTCAGTTGTTTCTATAAAACTGTTAAACTATCATTCTGGGAAGATAGACTAAACTGAAACCAAGTTTTGATTTTACGATTTTTCTTCTAGTGTTTGTTTGAGGGATTAAGGAAAGGAATTGAATTTCCAATTTCGTAGGAAATACAAATTCAGTATTTGATAATAACAAAAAGATAGTGGATGAGCAATTCCTTCATATTGTTAATCCCCTAAAATGGGTATATATTGTCTCATGGTATACCGAATGCTAGTATTTGCATCTTGTCAAATTTTAAGAATTTAAAATTATTTCTTATCACTTCTTACATTCAATTACATTTTTATCTCATTTTATATCTTATTAATTAAACACCAAAAAAATAATCTCACATAAAAAATGTTATATTGTCCTATATCATCTCATCCCTCTAATCAATCTTCATTGCTGACACTGAGCTAGGATTTTTTTTTTTTTTGTCTTATTGTTATTACTATAAAAAATATTAAAATTATTGTATTATGCATGTATTCCTCTTTCATTATTATTATTATTATTATTATTATTATTATTATATTCTTCAATACTTATGCAATGCGATACTACTCATCCTTATTTGATAAAAATAAATCTTCTTATATTTTTAAAAATATTTATTACATTTTTATATTGTGTCTATCTTTATCTGAAAAACAATTATCTCTTCAATTTTCTTTTATACTAAAAATTAAATAGATATGTTCAAGATTTTAAGACAATTAAATAGAATATCAATACGTATAAGAGAAGAGTATAAGAAAAAAAAATTTTAAAAAGAGTGTTACAGGGTAAAAAGGAAAAATTAGAAAAGGATAAAGAAAGAAAAAAAAAAGAAAAGAATAAAAGGATAAGGAAAAAAAGAATAAGATAAGAAAGAAAGAATAAATGAATAATAGATATGTAGAAATATAAAATTTATTACATAGAAAATATGAATAAAAGAATAAGAAGGTAAAAAGGAAATAAAAGAATTAGAATAAAAATAATAAATATGTACATCCGAGTATAGTTTTTATTAAACAGAAAACCTAGTATTAAGATATTAAAATAAGTATAGAACACAATATGAAAATGTATTTTAGAAAGAATAAAATATATAAAAAAACACATTAAAAAAAACACAACATTTTCATTAACAATATTTTAACAAATACTTTTATTTGTATAGTATTTTTTTAATGTTTTTATTAATATAATAGCAGAACAATATTTGTAAAGTATTTTTATTTTTTTGTATTTTTTATTAAAAGAGTAGTAGAAAAAAATCTATAATTGAGAGAGTAGATTCTTAAAATAAAATAAAAAGGAAGGCTAACATAAAAAACATAAGATTAGGGGTTTGATTGAAATTTAATGATTTAGATATATTTACATTATTTTAAACTTGAAAATGTGTGTAATGCTGACATCATAAACTTAAATACAGATGAAATACTATATGAACCGTAAAGTTTCAGTTGTGAGTTTAGAAGAGGAAATTAAAGAAAAGAAAAAAATATTGATTATATTTCCTTTCTAATTGTTTGCTAGTTGAGAGGAAATAGAAGAAAAAGAAATAATAAATTATTGTTTTACCATTAAATTATTTGAGAAATTAGAGGATAATCAATTTATTTAATGGTAAAACATAGTTGTAATTTATTTTTATTTTATAGATAAATATGTTATTTTAAAATTTTCATTAATTTATTTTTATTTTTTCTCCTACCATTTTTTTTCTATTTATTTTCCTTTCTTACCCAAACCAAAAAGAAAAAAACAAACCAACAGGCTCTCAATTTTAATTTTTTTTTTTCTACTTTTTTTCTCCCTTTCATTTCACTCCATCAAGCGCGGACTGTAGAAGTAGTTGATGCAATTTGGCCAACAGCTTATAGTTACTGTGAACAATCCGATTAGGATTCAACAATCTTCTAGACTTGTCTTTTTCTCCGAATGGCAAGTAATCACATGCATATCTACACACACGAGAACAAAAATTACACTCACCAACTCACTTGATCGATTCAACATCAGTCCCCAAGAAGAAGAAGAAGAAGAAGAAGAGAAATGGGTTACAAAGCACTGGGCTGCATCACCGTCTCCGACATCGAAGCTCTCGGGATACCCTCCGGAGTTGCCGAGAAATTTTACCGAAGTCTCACCGAAATCATCCGCAATTACGGGACTGCCACTCCGGAGACATGGCAGCGTGTCTCCAAAGACCTCCTCACCCCTGATCTTCCCTTCCCTCTTCACCAAATGATGTATTACGGTTGCTACCAAGACTTCGGACCCGACCCTCCCGCCTGGATACCCGGCCCGTAAGCACCTCCATCAGGCTTTTTTTCTGATGATGCCTCTGGTTGGTTGTTAAGAAAATTGGCGATTTAGAAAAGAAAGATACTAATTTTGTGTCTTTTATGTGGTTTTATCTACTTTTAGTTTCCATGTATGAGACGAGAATAGAACGTCAGTTGAATCAGATTATCTGCATTGGGCACGCATTTGAATGGAAAATTTTCCCCTTTTCTCAGGAAACAAACAGAGAAAAGACTTGCATTTCAGTTTGTTAGAATATGTTCTATTAGAGAGATTTTACCAAAGCCCTAACGATTACACATGAAGTCAGTCAAAATTTATTTTTCCAATAAATCACTTCTTAAAGAAGTTGTTATTCCAAAAAGTATATTCAACTTAAATATATTGTTCAAAATAGCATGTTTAAATCGATATTTGATAGATGTCTGAGAGTTTATTCTAAACGTGCTATTCCAAACATCATATGTAAACTGAATATGCTTTTAGGAACTATGACTTAGCAAGTGACTTATTTGGGAAAAATAAATTTTGACCGACTTAGTTACGGAATTGCAGCTTTTATTCGACCGCTTTGGGCAAATCCCTCATTCTAGTATATGTTTTATACATTCATTTATCACATGTGATTTAGCATATTCTAGGTTATGCTATTTTACTTATATAGATTATTCTAGTCTATAAATATTGGATGTACTCTTCTTTGTAATGAAACACATCAATATACATTCTATTTTCTCTCTCATTATTATTTCATTTTCCTTTGCTAACACAGTTAAAATTGAAAAAGATTGCTTGAGAAGGGGAATTTGACAAACCCAATTAAGTGAAAAGAATAAATTGTAATTGTACCTATAATTTTATTTTAACTGGCAATGTGCCAATGGCATCATATCACCAGAGACTTAACTGTTATATAGTTGCAGTTTGTTGGTAGGTATGCAATCTGTATAATTGTTCTATCACAGTACAGTAAGCTATGTATAAAAAGAGTTTGAAATTGAAAAAAGAAAATTCTGTTCAATTTGTGGTGATCTTAGTTTTTGTATTTAATTAATGTAGTTATCTCTGATATTTAATTGAATCCAGCATGCATTGTGCTTTTGTATTAGTAAGGAACACGTGGCCTCAACCAATGTTGGGCAGCTATTAGAGAGGCGCGGGAGAGAGTTCTTGGGTTCGAGATATGAGGATCCCATATCGAGCTTCACTGAATTTCAAAAGTTTTCAGTCTCAAACCCTGAGGTGGGATTACATTTCTTCAAATCTTTGGTTATTTATTAGCTTTCTCTTTTTTTTTTTCAATGGTTTATTCCCTCATTTCTGGATTGGCAGGTCATTATGTGTTCTTCATTTGTCTGTTCTGCTATTTGTTAGGTTTATTGGAAAACAATATTGGATGAAATGAATATTTCATTTTCGGTGCCGCCTCGATGTATCTTAGAAGAGAACCCATCACATCCCGGAGGTCAATGGCTCCCTGGAGCACATCTGAATCCAGCAAAGAATTGCTTGAATCTGAATGGTGAGAGGACTTTGGATGATAGCATGGTGATATGGCGTGATGAAGGAGATGATAAAATGCCTGTTAAGACGATGACTCTGAAGGAACTGCGTACAGAGGTTTGGTATGTCTTTTTCCATGTTAGCCATAGTTTTAAAGTCCACATGTGTTTATTTTTTTCGTTCTATCAAATTCAATAATTTCGCGTATTTAAGCATGTTTATTATTGTAATTCCTCAGAGCGCCCTGTAACCCAACCTTTTCTGAATGGTACACTTTAGTTCTTTACATATTTAGGCATCTATAAAGGGATTTGCCCCAAGATACATGCAAAGTTGTTTGTGTCACATCTGCATGTGATCTCAGAATAAGGCAGAACCTGTCCATTCTATTTATCCTTGTTGATTCCCTTTTGTGTTCCATTCTCCACGCTGTTATTCAGAGGCCCTTGTTCTGTTGAGTTAAATAATGTGTATCTTGCCAATTATTATTACAGCACTATTTTTTAGAACAGCATTCAACTTGATACAACTCCATGGGGCCTTAAACTTAATACTCATCCTCAATGGTAATATGTATTTAAAATTTCATTACTGTATATTAGGATTCAATGCATTGTACAATTTATGAATTTCTTATAACAAGCTACGCTTGCTATGTTTTATGTGAAAAGCATAGTCACTTACGTACAAATGATTCTTTGTGAATAATTTGGTGAGAAGAATTTAATTTTCTTTTCTCATACTGCTGGTATTTATCCTACTCTAAATATTTTGTAATGCGAAACCATGTTGAACTCGGTGTAGGTTAGTTGCATATGCGCTTGAAACACTTCGATTGGATAAAGGATCTGCAATTGCAGTAGATATGCCTATGGATGTGAATTCTGTGGTGATCTACCTGGCTATTGTTCTGGCGGGGTATGTAGTTGTATCCATTGCCGATAGCTTTGCTCCAAGTGAAATTGCAACCAGGCTCAGAATATCAAATGCAAAAGCAATCTTTACCCAGGTTAATTTCCCCACTTGTCCATTCTTTAATGCCTTGTGGACCATGGAGGACCAAATTTAAGAATTTCTATTGCCATTTATGAATTATATATTTTCTTTCTAATTTAAGTGAGAAAAACTGTTCACAAGTATCGGGGAGCCTTATACGAATTTTCATACTAGTATTGTTTACTCCAATGAGCTCTTTGTTTTCAACATTGTAAAGACTTCGCTAAGTCATCCTATGCTGTGCTTGATGCCTCTTTCACAATGCCAATTCTGGGCAAAGAGTGGAAGAGGATTCTGAGAGGTAGACAGACAGTGTAAAACTCATAATCACGACTTATGAGCGAGAGTCCTCGTAGAGATCTGACTTATCAAATCCTTGCTTGGTGCAGGGAGGTTATTTATTTATTGATTATTATTATTTTTCGCTTGGGGAGGGGGCATTTATGAGAGACGTTGAGCATGTTTTTTTTAATGATGCTTAGTCATTTAACTTTTAAAATAACCAATTTGAAAAAACTTTTAAAATAACTCTGGGATGATAAATAAATAAATATATATATATATATATATATATATATATTGGCGAAGTTAGGCTATCATTCTTGTTATTGAGGATTGAACTTGAATATTGTAAGATTTGTAATTACCGAATTCCTGCTCTCATGAACAGTAAAATGAGAGAAAATCGTTTAAGATGGTTCGGTCATGTTAGAAGATGTACAATAGAGGCACCGGTTAAAAGGTGTGAAAGTATAGAGATTGTCAGGAGCAGGAGAGGGAGAGGAAGACCTCAGAGTTGGAAAGAAACTATTAGACATGACCTCGTCTTTATGGATCTAACGGAGGATATAGCCCTCAACAGATTTGATTGGCGTCGTCAAATTCATATAGCCGACCCCATCTAGTGGGAAAAGGCTTAGTTTGGTTTGGTTTGGTTTGGTTAAACTCTCCTTGCCATAATTTCTCATGGGTGTCATATCTACAGTCTCTTGACTCCCATTGGTAATTCTTGAACTAAACAAGGATAAGGCTTGATTAAAAATATATAAAAAGAAAGACACTGCAGATGTGTACAGAGCCTCAATCTAAGCTTTACAAAGGAATTGGATGAAGTAGAAGACACAACTATTTATCAAAACCCATTAAACGCACCGAAACGCCTTCATTAACCCCTTGCAAAAAACGCAACACACCTTCAAACACCATCATCCTCCAGACTACAAATGCACAAGGAATGATGCATCTCTTACGGCTAAGAGATGAGAGACTTTGTCTTGAAGCTCTTTGATGTTCTAGGTATTTTCTTTCTGCTTGAACTGGAAATACATTCCTTGTCCGTACATGGTTTTGAAATCAGTTAGAATCATTCCAAGAATTCCTAAGAGCAAGTACCAATGATCTTAGTTCGCTCCTACGAGTTACCAAAGAATTACCACTGAGCTTCTAGCGAGTTACTAGTGAAAACCTCATAATTTTCCAACAAAGGTCTCAATATCTTCAGCTATGTTTTAGCAAGATTGAATTTGAATTTATGAAAATTATTTTCTAGACAGTCCTTAAATATTCAGAATCCTAATTTGAATAAGAATTATTGAGCAATAATTGGGTTCAGTAATATTCCTAGTATAATAGATGCTATCACCCATATAATGATACTCAGTGATTTGTTATCGAATTTACCTCTGAAACTTGGACACAAAGTTATTTAAATCAAAGCTCGAAGCTCAAAGGCCTACGTCTAAGCGAACAAAATTCAAGATTTGTTTCGCTCATGAATTGACAATTACAAGTTTTTGGAGTAAACAACTGAATTAGCCTCTTCACAAGAATGTAGAGTTGAGACTACCTACATGCTAACTCTCTCAGACTTTGCTACAAGCAGTAGTACGTGATTACAATCTATATATATATAAATTCTCTTAGGTTGATATTGTTATCATCAATCTTATCTTGTTTCAGGATTTTATTATTCGTGGTGACAAAAGATTACCCTTATATAGGTAATTTTTCTCTTGCTCTTTAGATGTTTTCATTCTCTTCTATTTTTATGATTATTTCTTACATGTTGTTTCAAATCTGCAGTAGAGTTGTCGATGCTCAATCACCCATTGCAATTGTTGTTCCTAGTAGAGGCTCCAACTTTGGCATAACATTGCGTGATGATGATATTTCTTGGGATATATTTCTAGCAAAAGTCAAACACTTAACGTAAGAACTTCTATATACATTTTGACTTCTACTATCTAGTTGCTTAAGGGTTTTATTTTATGTTACATGGACTAGGGTACGGTGTTGGGTGTGAGTATATGTCTAAGAGTTGGGTGCGAGTATGTGCGAGTATATGTCTAAGGGAAATGGATATAGTTGATGTCCCCATCACATACGAGTGTGGATTGTTGTTGAAGGTTAGACAAGAAGTTTGCTAGACTGTTGTGTGTTGCCACATTAATTGGTTAATTTATGGTTTAAGTCACTAATGACATTGGTGTATTTCTGCCTTATTAAAATAGATAAATTGGTTAATTTATGGTTTAAGTCACTAATGACATTGGTGTATTTCTGCCTTATTAAAATAGATAAACTATGAAAGAAAGATTTTTTTGCAGACTTTTCAATTCAATTTATTTTTGTCAGCAAGGTTACGCTTCTGATTCCATGTCTTTTTGAAGCTGCTGGTTGGAGTACCTTGGAATTAGGGATATTCTTGAAGTGGATAAATGCATCAAACCTAGTGATATTCTTAGTTTTATAACTCCTTGTCATCAGGATTCATTTTCGTCTTCAGATTGTCATGATGTAAATGATTGCTTCTAAACATCCTCTTGAGTTTTGTAACACCCTTTGTCACTTAAAGGTTTTGCTGGGGCCATAATTTTTTATTCTCATGCCAAAACTTGCAGAGAAGTTGAATTTCCTGCAGTGGAACAGCCTGTTGAAGCATTCACAAATATTCTTTTCTCTTCTGGAACTACAGGTAAATAAAAACTTGTAGCATTATCCTCTCACAAACATATTGAATCATACATTCCATTGTCATATGTAGAATGATGCCTCTAAGATCCATAAATACTTTCATTTTTTCCGATTTTGTTTTAGTACTGCTTTTGGTCCTGCAAAAATAAGATGAAATAATTTTGTGAAAAAGATTTGGGCTTGATAGCATCAATAGATGAATTTTCTTAATGCGATTAATGATAGCTTACCTTCTGCTTATTAAAACCTTCTAGGTGGCTTACATATATTTTTAGAAAAACTAAATATGGAAATATTGGTTGATGTCTAATGTTTATTTATCCATTTATTATAATTTTTTGGTTTGATGATAAGGAACCTCCCACAGGCAGGGCCACAGTAGACCGGCTGCTAGAGAGTAAATCCTGAATCAATGAATTACCACACAAAACTCACGGACCATTTAATACCGGATTATACCTAGGGGGTAGGCTTTAAAGGATATGCACTCTGTGGGTCTTAAATCTAAGATTCTGTGTCTTTGCTTTTCGCTCAACAGTTATCTCAAGTTCTGTCCTATCTAATGCTGAGGTGCTTTTGCGAAATTGGCTAAATGCTTTAAAATACCTCGTGCTCATATTAAATTGATTTTAGATGCTTAGAGCAGGCTGCTAATTTATTACTCGACAGAAAAAGTAAATTTTGACGTTCACATCTTTATAATGTTTTCCTTCGTTTTGCTTTGATCTTGCAATCTAATTTCCGGTTTTCCTAGTAATTTTTTTTGGTAAATTCCACTTTGCCTCCTGAGCCGAAATCCCACTTCAGGATCTGAGTTTTTTGTTGTAATAGTTAAGGGCCTTAGATTTTCATTAGCTCCAACCCGTCAGTGACTTCTTTGGCTCTGAAATTTATGTTAGTTGGGCAATTAACGGTGAAAGTGCAGGGGCAAAAAAGTCACTTAGGGGGACATTTCAATTAATGAAAACGTAATACCCTTAATTATTAAAAAAATAATAATAAAACACAGGTCTTGAAGTGGGATTCCAAGGGGGGAGTGAAATTTACACTTTTTCTAAGCTATTGATTTTCCTAGTTTCTATAAATGCCTTCACATTGGTTTCTTTTGAGTGCTGCAATGTAGCTCAAGCTCATCAGGTAACTATGGTCAATTATTTCATGCTCCACCAATGTGTGTGTCAGATTTTGACATTTTTTTGAGGAGTGACAATAAGCTCAAGAAACAGTAAAGGCTGAACATGCACGGCATGATAAAGGATAGACTTACGTTGTATGAGAAACCTATTTGGTACCACATGTATCAGAAAATGTTCCTAGTCTAAAGAACTTTATTAGGTGAATCATTGTTTTCTTTTTAATTGCCAGCAATTACCAGATTTAAGTTGAAAGTGGCAGTAACTTGATAAATTATTAAAGAACCTTGGCTTCAGCTAAAGAGCTTAACTGGATTTGTATATGGTGTAGGCGAACCAAAGGCAATCCCATGGACCCTTTCAACACCTATCAAAGCTGCTGCTGATGGTTGGTCCCACTTGGATATCCGTAAAGGTGATACCATTGCATGGCCCACTAATCTGGGATGGATGATGGGTCCTTGGTTAGTTTATGCTTCACTGTTGAATGGAGCGTCCATGGCTTTATATAATGGTTCTCCCCTTGGTTCTGGCTTTGCCAAGTTTGTACAGGTAGTAACCCTCGTCTCAATATTAAGAGCCTGCTTTTATTTGATCCATGTATCATAGTTCTTAACCTGTATCTCTTGTATAGGAAGTGTTCCGTTTACACTTGCCCTGCTTGCTTCTAACATCAGCATGTTTAGCCAGATTGTCATATTAAGGTAGTTAAATATACTTGGATTGACTTAGATCATGATTGATCGTACGGTGAAGGACATTAACGATCAGAATAATGTATTTTTCTTAACTTTTGTGACCAAAGATCCAACTGTGTTTTAGTCAATATCTAAGTCCCTTTGTCACAACGTCGTTTCAGATTTGTAAAACCATGCAATTGCGTGTTCAAATCTGATAGACTGTGTTCTCTCATGCAATAGACATGGCAAATTTATTTCTTGATGCAATAAATTTATTTTATTTGTGAATACAGTCAAATGTGGGCTAGTGAAAATATACATTCTGAAGTGCCAATGGACATAAAATGTTGCCTATATCAAGTTCAAAATACCACAAATATTAGGGGCTTATTTTGGAAAAAAGTTTGCTAAAAGTTGGGAATAACTTCTCTGAAAAGGGGGAAATTACTAGGCTTTCAGGACAGTGCCTTATCATAAAAGTAGACAATAAGAGAGAGAAGGGGGCGAGGAGGGGGGAGGGGGAGAGGGTCTTGGGATAAAGTACATTTCTAATATGTTTTTTGTTGGAACTTTTGAGATTTCTTTTTTGATGTCTTATTCATTTGAGTTGTGCAAGTCTAGGATGCTAAAGTTACAATGCTTGGTGTGATCCCAAGCATTGTAAGGACGTGGAAAACTACAAATTGTACTGCTAGCTATGATTGGTCAGCCATCCGGTAAGTTCCAGATGTTACCCTTTATATATGGGCAGGTACATTTATGTGTATTTTAACTGGGGTTATTGTTGCAAAATTTTCTTTTTGTGTGTGTCAACTATAAATACATTATATGCAAACTGATGACTTTGTTACAAATTCATTTATGCTCCATTTGGATAAATGTAGATTTTAAATGAATGGATTTGGGATTAAACTGTACAATAATATAAGCAAGGTGACTTCTTTAACTTTATGAAGTTGAGAATTATTTTGCTGGGATTTTTGTAGTACTTGAATCCTTGATATAAAGTAAGCATTTCCTTGTTACTACATAGTCTACATTATGCATTGCATTATTATTTCAAGCATTCTCAACTTACCATCAAGCATTTTGATTGAACATTGTCATCGATTATTTCAACTACTTTCGCATAATTATTTCAAATCGATCATAATGCATACTATTCGACCTTTCAATTCAAGTTGAAATCCACACCTATACAATCAAATCTGTATTTGAGTTATTACCCCTCAATGATTAGTGCTAAATCCTTTCATTTCGAATACATAAATACAAACACAACTTAGTTTCTTCTTTTGAATTTTGTAGTTGCTTCGGTTCCACTGGTGAGGCATCTAATGTTGATGAATACCTATGGCTGATGGGGAGGGCTAAATACAAGCCTATCCTTGAGTATTGTGGTGGCACAGAGATTGGCGGTGCATTTGTTTCTGGGTCATTGTTGCAGCCTCAATCTTTGGCTGCTTTTAGCACACCAGTTATGGGCTGCAGTCTGTTTATTATTGGCAATGACGGAATTCCTATTGTAAGCACCATTCAACCTTACATCTGGAAGGATTGGAAAGTGTGTGTCTTTCAACATTGCAGCAAGTATTTGCTTGCTATAAATTGCTTCATGCATCGAGCAAACCCATTTTTTAATCCCTGCTATTCTTTTCAACTTATTTTTATGCTATTTTATATTACACAGTAGCCTATTGAAAGACATGGATGCTTTCCTACTATTTATGTGCATAAACATAAGCTCATTATGCATGATTTTGATAACATCTTCGTCATCATTTCTCTTTCTGTATGGAAATGCAATTTGTTTCCAAGTTGATGTAAGTTTAAAATTCGTAATGTACACGTCTTAAACATTTGTTGCCACATATGGAAGGATGTGGCTTCATGTACTGCCTTCATCTGATATGTAACTTCAATTAACTATTTCTGTTTTTTTCAGTATTTTAACAACTAAACGACATATGACTATCACTCAGTTATGCTAATCATTTTGTATGACAATTTGATCCAACTAATTGTAATTTATCGAGCAATCTAGAAATTTGTTAACCAAATCATTGAAACTAACCGTCTACCTTAGCCACCAAATGTTCCAGGGATTGGTGAATTGGCTCTTGGTCCCCTGATATTTGGAGCTTCAAGTACGCTGCTAAATGCTGACCACTATAATGTCTACTTTAAAGGAATGCCTGTTTGGAATGGAAAGGTAACCTAAGCATCCTCCTAGTTTTCAGACTGAGTGTGGTGATCTAGCTTGCTATTACTTATGTGGATGATTTTCCTCATTCAGGTTTTAAGAAGGCACGGGGATATGTTTGAGCTTACTTCTAGAGGATATTATCATGCGCATGGTCGAGCGGATGATACAATGAATCTTGGGGGCATCAAGGTTTGGATCAGTCTCATACCATGGCCTATACAATATGCGTTAGTTTTGTATTGCTGAGATTGTGAAGTTAAAAAAAAAAAAAACAAACAAACAAACAAACAAAGTGCACCTGATTTTACTAATTATGTTATTTCAAAGGAGTTTCTTGAATTGACATCTGAATGATATTTCCTGAGTACTGAAGTTGGAAATGTCAGTTGTACAAGTACTGCAGGACCTTTTATGAGATGATCTGTCTAGTTAAAATGATTTTGGATCTTGACTGGAAAGACCTCCTGGGTACCCAAGTCTAGAACTGCATGAAAAAATATGGAACATTGGGCAACATATGCCATGAGCTCTCTTTATAAGTTGGAGTATCACACACTGATTAATGTTACAACTGAAGTATTGACGCTTGACACTCTCAAGAAATCAGCAGTACTGGCCAATCCTTTAATTTCTAGTCTGAAAAATTAGAAGATTACTTCTATACTTACAGGATCATTTCCTTTTATGTAGATTACTCTTTTAACTATTTCTTTGGGTTTGGGCAGGTGAGCTCCATTGAGATCGAACGCATTTGTAATGCGGTTGACTGCAATGTCCTTGAGACGGCAGCGGTGGGGGTGCCACCCTCAGAAGGTGGGCCTGAGAGGTTGGTAATTGTCGTCGTTTTCAAGGAATCAAGTGACTTGGCTCCTCCAGATTTAAATAAGCTGAGGACATCTTTCAATTCAGCACTACAGAAGAAACTAAATCCATTGTTCAAGGTATGATTAGTACTCTTTTTTCAGATGCCTTACTGAAAAGTTTTGCATATAGTTTGGAATGCAAGGGCAGACCTACATGATGCCCAGTGTGGGCAGTTGCCCTTGGACCCAGCTCCCTGTTATTTTTTATTTTGTCATTTTTTTTTTTTTGCTTTTTAAAATTTCAACAATCTATTTTTATTTAATGACTGAAAATACAAACTCAATTTATAGTGAGTTCAGAGATAATTACAATGCAAAAATTTAAGAAGAAAAGTACAATGGAACCCACAAAAAAATTGTATTGTCTAACTCTTATAAAGGTTGAAATTTGACAACAAAAATAAGTAGCTGAATAAAAAATAGCAGGGGAGCCAGGTCACCCCCACCTCTTCTCCCCCAGCTTAAAAATTACATTTTTATCCATTGCTTTTACCCTTATTCACATAGAAAATTGTACTTTTGCCCTCTCTCACTTGGAAATTGTATTTTTGGCCCCTCATTAATTACAAATCATGGTTCCGACATTGGAAAGTACAATTGTTGCTCATCAATGCTTAACATTTCAGGTTTCGAATATTGTGCCGATCTCATCTCTTCCACGGACGGCTTCAAATAAGGTTATGAGAAGGATTTTGCGGCAGCAGATTGCTCAAATTGACCAAAATTCTTAAATAACATTTTTGTTATTCCTATTGAGAAGGCAGACACTTTGTTGAATTTTGAATCCTTGTGCCATTGTTTTTTGCATTTGTTTGTGAGCTTGATTTGGTGGATCAACTTGGTTTGGTGGATCTATGGAGAGAACGAACTTGGTAATGCTTCGTTGTTGTAACTTATATGTATATTGATTGTTTTGGCAAAAACAGAAATAGTTTGGATTATTTTGGATTCATTTGGTAACATAGTCATTTTTCCGTTTATGTTTGTCATTTTTCCGTTTATGTTTCCATTTTTTGTTTTCTGTTGTCATTTTTTTTTAAATGAAAACTGAAATTACGTTTGAAAATGTAATTTTGTTTA
>QLOD02000013.1:31622750-31638773 GCA_003260245.2 Sideroxylon spinosum | reverse complement strand
GGGGGGGGGTTAAATAGCAATGAACTTCCCTAACTTGTAACAGAGTATTTTGATTCTCAACTAAATACGAATATGTGCTCTGTTTAGATTCTGGAGATTCCAATGAAATTGGATAAATGTCCCCTTGTCATTGGGAATATAAGTTGTTTTGACACCAATTACACAAGTTCATTTTTCTTTCTCAAGCTCTCTCTAAAAGCAAGCACATAAATCTGTAGTTATATAATATCTCTACTTTTGCTCATCAGATAAAATAAAAAAGCAAGGGGCAAATTACACATACCTCCCTTAAACATTAAGCTAATTATACATAAACTCCTGCAACATTTAAAATTTACATAAACCTCTTTATTTTCAAAAGTTACTAACCCTATACCCCCTTACATTAAGTTTCTAGTAGATTTCTGTTAGGGTCTATTATTTTTGAACTAATGTTCCATTTTCAACCTTCTTTTGACATTTTTATATATTAATTTATACAAATATATACCTACACACAAATGGTCAATCGCCAGTTGACGAAAACCAATTCCTCCATCTCTCCATGTAAAATTTGTAGCTCTAGCCTTCTGTTCTCCTGCCACGTCGAATCCGTCATCGGGATATGTTAGATTTGCTTAAGATCTATGATTCGATAGTTGTTTTGATGGTCATTTCAAGTGTTCAAAGCAAATACGGGTCAATGATCCTCTGGTTTCGGTTAATTTTATTGAGTTGGCAATGTGTGGCTAGATCTGAAACAAAGTTGCACCAGTTTTTGGTTTAATTCATTTTCTGACTCACTGAATTTCAACTTCAGTGATTTCATATAGGATGAACGTTGATATAAGCCTCGAGGATGGAAATTCTGGTTGGTCATTGTATTTTATCAATCAACCAAAGTGTTGAGGTTCAAAGATCTATGCATATCCAAATGAAAGTGCCGCCTCGGGTCCTCATGACATTTGCGATATGGTCGCTTGGAGTCTGCCTTTTGCTTGTTGATTGCTGGAAAGCCCTGCATTAATTTGATACGTGGCTGGATGTCAAGAGAGGACAGTTTTAATCAAAAGATAAGGATGTTCATGGTGCTAATTGCTATGAGAACTTTGTGAAAAGATGTAAAATACATCTGACTTCCTCCATCTCTTTGTACTCGAACCTTCAAAATCAAGAGGGAGAGAAAGAGTGGTCTATTGGAACTGATGCTCGTATTGGGCATGATGGATGTGATTGAATGCCCATATAAGATACACGGCCCTTCTCCCAGAAAAGGAATGGCAGTAAGCAATGAATCAACTTGAGTCTTGCTTGAAACTGAAATTGTGAGATTTTAATATTATTATCATTATTTCTCCTCTTCAATGTCTTTCATCATTTCTGAAAGTAAAACCAGTGCCTCACAAAATTCATCCCAACAAACCCACTTCAATTGCTTCAATTGTCTCGCTTCCCTTCAATTTTCTCTAATTTTTCCCAAACTCATCCCAACAAACCGACAAAATTTTTCTTCTTCAATCACCAATCGACACTACCAGATCGAAGAATAGCACAAATCAACACTACCAGTGGACAAGGCATGATCAAAAAGCTTCACAGGTGCCTGAACGGCAGCCAAAGAGGAGCTAGGTTGACCGGAATTTGTAGGGCAAGCAACAAACCAATGACCGGTGACGGCGCTGGAACGAAATGGAAGAGATGGGACTAGGTTATTCCTTGAGATATACATGCATACATACAATTACATGTATATGTATATGCATGTATAAAAAAAATTTATAGTATTTATTTATTTGATTTCTATAAGGGTAAAACAGGAAAATCAATTAAAGTTTTGGTGGACTTTAATCTATTCCGTTAAAATAATAGTTTATTCGACAGAAGGGGGTCTGGGGTTAGTAACTTTTGAAAATAAGGGGGGTCTATGTGTAAATAGCCTAATGTTTGGGGGAGGTAAGTATAATTACCCAAAACAAAAAAATAAAAGAAGAGATACCTATACTATCTTTAAAAGTGAATGGGTAGAGAGGATTAATTTCGTGTCACTACATTTTGAAGCCCAACCAAATTTTAGTTAATCATAAAATATCTTTTATCTTTCCCTTCAACCCATTCTATTTCAAGTTAATTTTGACTTTTACAGATATAATAGCAAAATAATAATTAAATTTGAGTGCATTTACATAGCTATATACTAGTAAAATACTAATTGAATTTGAGTGTATTTACAAAACTTCTACAAATAAGCTTTGCTCTTTCCAGCTTTTAATAATCACTTTCCAACTTTTATCTATAATTGGCTTAGATTCCTTTCAGTTACCATCACTTTCCAACTTCTATGCGTTATTACCTATGCTCATGGTCTAAGTTTTTTTAATTGTGTACCATTTCTCTTACACTTCTATTTTAGTTACCATATCTATTCCTAATCCTCTAACATCACTTCAAAATTATCCAAATTTTGTGAAAAATAAAATTGGGTACACATCACTTAAAATTATCCAAATTTTGTTAAAAATAAAATTGGGTACACATTACATACCCGCACTTCTAGTATACATATATATTTCCTAAAATTGATTGTGCACATGTTGCTGTCAGTGATATTATCTACTTATTATTGGCCCACATCATAAAAGGAAACAGATAAGAAGCATAAGAGACATGATATAGAATCTATATAAGTACTACAAGGAAGTAGTTCATCGTCAGTAACAGAAAGAGAACAATATCCAGCATGAGAAAAAAATTGCTCATTTTACAGTTTCCGAAATGCTTAGGAAGCATCATAAATTTTATCTTAAGGGATGCAGTTTAATGCGCTTTGGTATTTCTGAAAAGAAGACGAGTGGTAACTAAGCATTAATATATCATTTTGTATGTTGTTTCAGTTAGCAAAAAAACCGAAATATTTCAAAAGTTGTACAAAGATATGAAAATATATTGAGATGTTTAGAAATATAATTTGAAATCTATCTAAATAAATGAAAACGTAATAATAAATAAATGTGGAAAAAAAATATTTTGCCACTTGGTGATGAGTCACTATCAGGTGAGTCAAGACTACAGTAGCACTAGTGGAGGGTCTAAAAAATGGAGGCCATCATAGGAAAGGAGTAGGGAAAAAGAAAAGATCATCCGGAAGGCAGCAACAATTTCGTGTTGTTGTTCTCGAGTGAGCTGAATAGCTTGGAAGATGATGATGTGAGATATATTCCCAGACTATTGATTAAACAGTTCGCTTGCATAAAACATACACGAGTGAGGATCTCAAGGCAGATAGTTCAAAACTTTTCATCTGAATCACTAATTGACAAAAAAAAACTTACCGTAAAACTATCACAGTCAAGTATATCCACATAAGTTATTGGTTGAGCCCATCGAGCTACCCTACTTAATTGATTAAGACCAAAAAAGCCATGCCCTCTATCAATATCCTGATTGTCCTCTTTGAGTCCAACATCAGCAGGCCCAATTTTGTCTGCAGAACAGTTACCGTCAATAATGGGAAAGATAGGTAACATTCTAAGAATGCTTAAAACAAGGAGATATTATCAAACCTCATGAAATTAGGAAAGCATTACAATGAATGGATTGTTGCCAAAGCAAAAACAATTTCAACCAGTGATCGAAGGAATTTTTACTGCTCATTTGATAGCCTGGGTTTAAGCTGCATAAGAGGGTAATTTCCCAACCAAACAAAGTGATGTTGGGCAGGCTTTGTGGGTGTTGAACTAAAAAATCAGTCTACGTGTGTTCTTGGAACTCCGATATACTTCCAATACCTTTCCCATTTTTAAATTATTTTTAGGGTAGAATCTCATTTTGGTCCTTCTCCTTATCATTGTAACAGTTAATCCCTTTAACTAGTAAGTTTCAATTTGTCCCTTTTGTTGGTAATCACTAAGTAAATACAACCAAAAGAAGCAAATGTGTCCGTAAGGTGCATTCAACACGTAGCAGTTTGGGTCAATATATTGGACGGAAGGGCGAATTTGAAACTTGAATGTAAGTTTAAGTGGTTAACTGTTACAACTGAAAGTAGAGAGACCAAAAGTGGGACAGAAAAGGTGCAAAGTTTAATTTACCCTTAGTTTTAACTAGTTTTTTTAATTGGAGGATGTCATCGATATTAATAAATACTGAGGCTACGCAATAACCTTGAAAGTGAAGATAAGGTACCTATTAAATGGATACGTTAGTGTTGATTTAAAGTTTTCAGGAACGGACCTCACCTGGCTTCTCCGGAAAGTAGAAAAATGGGCACATAGCCAAAACTGTTTAATTTCTCAATTAACAACGTGGAAATCTTGTATAAGAAGCATCTCATTTATAAGTGTGCCACACAAATACAAAAAAGATTTGAACTTTCGACACAACCAAACGTGAATCCGATTAAAATTTCCTAATTTCAGCTCCAAATCGAAACAAAACCACAATCAACATCCCAAAATTGGCAAAACTTGCCAGATGAATTGGCTCTGGTTTGCGTATAAACCCACAATTATAAAAGCAAACACAACAGCACAAAAGGGGGGGGGGAATTAATTGAAAGGAACAAAAGGATAGGAGAAGTACCCAATAGGGAACAGAGTTCTTGGATGGCTTGAGGAGAAGCTGGAGGGCTTCCTGGAGTTGCAAAAACCTTTTTGCAGAGGTCGTACAGAGATTGAACTGAAGAAGAAGAAGAAGAAGAAGAAGAAAGAAATCTCTTCTTCGCCATGCTCACGAACCTGCGATACATTCACCGCAAAAGCTTAACCTGGCTTTTATCAGATATGGGTTTTAAAGTACGGCCAAGTGTTTCGGGGCAGATTATGAAAGGGTACGCCACTGGAAACGGTTACGAGCCTACTCTGTAATGTAATGGCATCACAAATTTTTTCAATTTGTGAATATTATGAATTTATTACAGGCTGGTTAAAATATTTTTTCATTATAAAAAATATCATTGTTTTATTATTTTCATACAATTTTCTATCAAATATTTCAGTATAGTTAAAATATTTTTAAATTTTAATAAATATATCAAATAATTGATTTACTTAAAAAATATCTTAAAACGTGTTAATTTAAATTAAATTAACATATTTGTATCGTGTCATTTTATCAAAAATGGTAAAAATATTTATCCTAAGGGGTACCTAAATACCCATCTCAAATAAGTACCTACATTACCCATCTCGCTTGGACATAAGTAATTTACGTGAAGACGGAAATGGATATTTTAAATAATCACTAAATACGTATGGGTATGGAAATAATAATCTTCGTCCAGTCTATACACTTATTTATATATTAGTTATATTTATATAATAATATATAATATTATTTTAGTTGAAATATGTACAATTTTTGTTTTTAGTGATATTATTTGATTTATTTTGTATAGTTTTTAGTTTTAATAAATGTTTTATAATATTATTTTTAATTCATTAAGTAATTTTTAGGGTTAATTACACTGACACCCCTTCAACTCTACCTGATTTTAATATACCCCTTCATCTATTGATCTTAATATTTTGATCCCCTCACCTATTTAAAAAGAGTTTCGTTCGAACATTTTTAAAAAAATCTATTCACTTTTTATTTATTATTATTACTTAAAATAATAATTTTGGGTTTTTATTCCTAATTTTTTTTCCATCTATTAAACCTAATTTTTTATTGCTTTAAATAAAAAAAATCAAATTAAACTAATAATTTTGGGTTTTTTAATCTACAATATTTTCCTTTGATCTAATTATTTTTTAATTTAAATTTAGCTTAAAATTCAAACCAAATTTTGAGGATACATTTTCTACTATTTTTTATTAAAACTATATATATATAAAAATAGGGAATAAAGAAATAAATTTTTTTATTTTTAACATCTGATAATTGATTAGGTTGGATTCTTTATTAAAACTGAGTTCGGATTGGTTTTTTATCTATAAGATAAGAAAAAATTTGTTTGGTTTAATTTATAACAAAAAATTAAATAATTTATCTAACCTTACCTATGCAATCTCTAGTCACAAGATTCAAATTTAAATACATTTGAGTAATAATCAAATTAAAAACAAACTGAGATAATTAAGGAATAATAAATAAATAAAAAGTAAATGTACTTTTTAACGGTTTTCAAATGAATTTTTTTAATAGGTAATGGAGTCAAAGTACTAGGGTTTATAATTAGTAGAGGTATAATTGGTAGAGGTATAATTAATGACATATCAATGTAATTAATCTCAATTTCTATTTTTTTAAATGAGGATGAAGTTGTAAATGAAAATTTCCCATCTAAAGTGGGGTTGACGGTAAGGATAGGATAGTTATTACTAGACGGGGAAACAAAAATGATCATCCTCTTATATCCGACATTTTTAATTTCAGCAGTATTAATGTTGGATTAAGTTGTATTGCATATCATTTATATAATCAAATATGAAATTTTTTAAAATACATCTCTCATAAACTAAGATTCAATGAATAAGAATTGTTTTTTCTTTCTTTCAATGAAAAAATCATTTTTATATATTTAACAATCTGCTTGATTATTATTTCAGTGAATCCCATTATTCTTTATCTCACAAAACAAATTAAGTATTTTAAATTTCATCATATTTTAAGGAAAAAATCACCAAAAAAAAACTGTCAATTTAAATTTTGTCTAATTATAATTTCTAGGAAATTGAACTTTTCAAATTAAAACACTATAATTAATTTGTATTTTCTTAATGATGCTTATCAAAAGTTAATTGGGAAAAAAGAGACCAAATCTAATGTAGTCGCTATTAGGGCCTAGAGTTTTGTAAAAAAATGAAAACTCATGGATTATTATAATTTTATCAATTTAAATTTTTTGACTAAAATTTCAATTATATAAAAAAATTTAGCACTAATTTTATTTAAAAGTGTTGTAGATATGGGTTATCGCTAATATTTAATATTATTAGTACTATATAATATAATCCCATTTAATTTGTTATTCTACTCCCTTTTAATTTTAAATCTGTTTTTAATCCTTGCTCCTCATTAGATGTATCAAAATGGAATTCATCGGTGCTAAAGATAGCATATTATTCCTCGTATATTGTTTAAATTGTATTTTTATTTAATTCAATTATAGGCCTATTTGAACTCAATTCAAAAATAATTAGATTTATATTGTATAAAATGTCAAACTATTCGAAGTAAACTTGAAATCAATTCAATAAAAAGTTCATTCAAATTCAATCAAAAAATAAATCTATTAATTTTTATATAATCAATTTTTTAAACTCATTAAATTTAACAAAGTCTAATTCCAATATCTTACTACTCAATTTGAGTCAAAATGTTATTTAATAGAGAATCTGTAAAATATTTTGTATGATAATGCAAAATCAATGGGGTTTAATTTCCATACAGGGCTTATCTTATTTTAGTTTAATTAATATTTTATTACGAGGTTTTTGTTTTTTTAGTTATATTATGGGATTATATTTTATTACAGATTATGCTAAACATTAATTAATTTTCTTCCTTTTTAAATGATTTACTTTGTCAACTCTAAATACTGGTATTTTTTAATCACATTTATCACATAATTCTAAATCCAACTTGATAATTTTGTTTTGCATCGTAGATTGCATAATATCTATCTAATATAGAGGGATTGTATTTTACTATTTAACACAAACAAGGGTTATAATATTACCAACAAATTATCATAATAAATATATGTGCATGTGAATCTAGATGTATATATGTGTCTAATATATATGGAGACTGGAAAACGAAAAGCTTTGGAATTTTTGAAATGATTATTGTGACATCATCAAAAACCACTTTTCGGTTGGAATCTGAAAAGACAATTTGATGGGGCATTATTTATTCTCGTAAAACTCTTACCAATGTTGAAATTATTATCTACCAGATAACTTAAGGATCGGTTAAGTTAATTGGCTAATACAAAAGGAGACCTAAATTGGATAACTGATATCAATCCAATGATTCCATTGATATCAGAGGATGACACTGAATCATAAAACAAATTTATAAGAAAAAGTGTAAAAAAAACCTATAAAAATAAAAAATTATCAATAAAAAGAGATTAAGGTATAAAATTTTATTATTTATTATCACTATTATTATATTTTTAAAATAATTATTTTAAATATTTTATATAAAACTATACAAAAAAATAGAAAATGTGAGAGAAAAAGAAAAATAATCCTGATAATTAAGCAAATCCATAAATTTAATTTAAATGTTTAATTTTAATAAAAATTTCAAGAAAATTGAAGTTTAAGTATTTTTTTTGAATAAAAAAATTTAGTTGACTTTGTCTAATAGGTATCAGTATATTGTTTAATATCCCTTGGGTAATATAGTCATTTTTTCTGCTTGTATTTATATATTTATATTTTATGTTTTTGTTTTTTGTAGTCGTTTTTTTTCCTGTAATGAAAACTAAAATTTCTTTTTTTTTTTCTGAAATGCAATTTTATTTACAATTAGTTTTTATAAAATTAATTGGATTTAATCAATATATTTCATGTGTAATTTAATTTAATTATATTATTTATTAAATTTAATTAATAATTAATTAAGTAATAATAATTTTTTAAAATATATTTGATATTAAATAAAATATAGTGTATATAGGAAATTTTTGATAAAATGAAACTCGAATAAAATAATATCAATTAGTTTTTTGTTTTCATTTTTTCATCTTAGTTTTTTTGTATTCATTATTTCATCTAATGTTTTGAAACTACTACTAACTGTTACAACTTTACGTTTGAAGATTGTAGTACACAACTCTACTTTACGATGGAGATATGTTACGGTGGATACATAGACCTTTAAAAATATTATTAAGATGATGTATCCTGATAGGCATTAATGGAATGACGCTTCTCTTCTTCTTCTTTTTTTTTTTGTTGCTTTTTTGTACATCTAGCTTAGTTACACTTTTTGTAGCAATTAAATCCCAAGAACATTATTTGTTGTAAACAATATGATCCTACCTAAGTGTATGATGGTGTATAGTATGAAGGATGATTTATGGGTTGCCTTCTTAGGAATTAAAAATATAGGATTTCAATCTTTCATAAGATGGAAGTTTGACATTTTTATTTCTTTCTTTTTTTAAAAGTGAATAGACAAAAAAAGAAATGGAATTGATAAATGTATTGGCTAACCGATCTATATATTTTTTGTAACTAATTTCATCATTATTTTTGACTATCTATTCTGGTAGCCAATTTTATTTGTTATTTTATAACTCTATTATGTTTGTTAATATAATTTGGTCTCATTGTATTTCATCATTGGAACCTATGAATGGGAAGGTCCATGATATTGGCCATAAAACTATTCATAAAAATATGCACTTAGTAATTATTTGTCTCGTTATTTTAAAAGTTTTAACGTTTTTTAATGTTATAATGGTCAACTTTATACATTTTCAAATTTATCATTCGTGCCTTTAGGCACGGACAACCCCTAGTATATATATATATATAAGTAATCCAATGTGTAATAAATTCGGGTATGTCGAGTCTCACGTCAACAACACCATAAAAAAAATGGAAATCAAATCAATCAAACTCAATATTTTCAATTCTAATTCGAAATTGGTTCAATTTTAGATCAAAATTTTCGGAACTAAATAAGAATCAATTTGATTATAGGTTAAGTATGAGGTCGAATCGAATTGATTCGTGCGCACACTTAGTTTGTACACGAGATTAAGTTAATTATTTTTTGTTTTATTTTTTTATGACGTGGATAAGCCATAGTCAAAAACAAATCACAGTTTTTAAATACATTGCTTAAAACGAAATTTCTAAACCAACAATATAATAATAAATACTTTAAAATTTTTTTTTAAAATCAACTATATATTTACAAATACTTAAAAAATATCAGCATCAACTTAAGTTTTTAGACTTAAAAACAGAATAAAAAAGTTCTACAATTTTTATTTTATATGTTTTTATCATCATTATTGTTATTTTGTTTGGTAGATTTTAGACATATTAGTAACATTAAAAAAAATGCAAAAAATATTTAAAAATAAAGAAATCATGTACGGGTAAAAAAAACTTAGGTTCTCCTACTTTAAATCATTTTATATAAATACAAATAACATGTCTAAATCTAATTAAAAATAAAATAAAATTTCAATATAAAAAGGCACATGATGAAAAAAGGGAGTTATTTGTTACCAAACTATACATATATATATATATATATATGTTGAGAAAGATTGCTTAACTATAAAATAAGGCTAATACATATAATTTTTTTTATTTTAACCATTTACACTTCTACATGAGGGGAAAAAATAAAAAAAGCCATAAGACGAAATGGAAGAAAAACAAATTTAAATTTATTTAGAAACATATAGTATGGGCCAGGTTTGGGCAGCCCGTAATTGTATCGGCTTTTGGGCCGTTAAATTTCTGGCATCGGATTGTATTTTCCATTTGTTACGAGGAAGCGGTGCGGCGGGAAAATGCTGCGATTCGAACTCTTTTGATTAGAATTTCTCTCTAATCTTCTCTTTCAATTTTCCCCGAGCCTCTCTTGGAAGAAGATCAGTTGAGTTCGAATATGGAAGGCAATGAAAGTGAAGCTATTTTCGATTCGCTCAACCTAAACCCGCAGCTTTTCATCAACGAGGTCCTAAATTCTGTCGACGATCTCGTCGATGGCGCTTTCGACTTCTTTCATCAGTCAGTACCTCTCTCTCTCTCTCTAGATACATACATACATATATATATATATATATAGAGCTGTAAATGCCTTAAGTTATAAGCTGAATTTCTTCGTAAATTTCTGAATTGTGTTTTTTTTTAACGGTCCAATAGGCAGGCCTCGACGATGTTCAAAATTGAGGGCACAGAGAGGGCCGATGATCTAACCAAAGTAAATAGACTCAAACCTTTCTTTTCTTTTTTTTGTTTTCCTCTCTTATTTTCATTTGTCGGTTCTCACTTCTCATCATATAGTGCTACATATGCCTTTTCTCCTTCTAGTTAGGGTTTAGATGGATAGGTTTATCTGCTGACGATCCACTAATTTATTTGGTCCTTGTGCTTGCTCATAGGGTGTTGCTTACATTCGAAACATGATTCAGTCGGTCCTGGATAAGCGATTGAGCATGTGGGAGAAGTATTGTTTGCGGCACTGTTTTGCCGTTCCAGAAGGATTTTTGTTGCCCAAACCTGTGAGTCTTATCCAGTGAGTTGATGCGGAGTTGGTTATATGTTCACTGCAAATGCCACGTTCATGTGTATACCTGTATTTATTTTTTATTTTTTTGTCTCTATATATTATGAGAGAGGACCCTCTTGTAGGAATTAGGATTCATGCACCCTTAAATAAATTATCATAAATTTGGCATTTCATCGAGCCCTCCATTCTTTCATGTCTATTCTATGTTTCAACTTCAAATAAGTTTTTATTTTAATTTTATCTTTTTATTTTTTTATTAAATTCTATACAGATGGGGTTTTTATCGCTGCATTTCTTACCCATAGGGTTGAACAATTTAGGCCTTTGCTTCACATAGGCCCAAAATCAATATTTTGTGTAGGCAAGAGCATGTAGTGGCAAAACTGGCTTGCATAATGTCATTCTTTTACTTTTTGTTGGATGAAATGTTGCTTTGTACACTGGGGAACAGGCCATGTTCTATCTGCCCCTTGGCTAATATTTTTGCATAAAAGGATAAGAATGGTAGGAGTATATAATTTACTTGTGGGCTTTGCGAACCGCTGCTTTTTCTCCTTGGGTTGCTCATCTAATATTGATAGATTAGAAAGTTGACAGTCTTGGAGGCTGGAGCACCAACTTCTCATTTGGTTGGAATTTCCCCATGGGACAACTTTGATTTTTAAATGGAGGGAATCAATCCGAGAAGTTAAGTAAGATGAAAATAAATTGCCATGCTTTTGCTTTTCTTTTTATTTTCTGTATTCCCTTTTTAATAGGTTAGTCCTACCAATGTATGATACAGGAAGATGAACCAAACATGAAAGATTTGTGGCTCATGCACAAAAGGAGGGAATGGTTTTTAGTTTTTGTCTTGTTTTGTTTATTTATTTATTATTATTATTATTTTGGGGGGGGGGGTGGCAGAATGTTAAGCAGTTACAATATTTATGAAGAAAAGGGGGGGTAACAAAAAAAAATGATAAGAGAAGAGGGTATTAAGATTTGGCTGTAGAGAATGTTGGCAATGCTAACTTTTAAGTCACTAATTGTCTCAAAAATTAGATTGTTAGGAAATGGGTCCAACTATATGAAGTTATTTCAAGATAGTGTAGGTGCAATTCTTCTTACAAGATAGTGTAGATGCACTGTTTTCAATCAGTCACTTTTATATAAATCAGCCCCGAGTGGGCTTTTTGGCTTTCCTTGCTTTGATATTCATGTTATTATGTTTATAGCTAAAAGTCCATTGCAAAATATTTTCTAGAATGAATCAGCTGGTGATAGTTCCATGGACATAGATATTCACAGTGATCGAGAGCTGGATGTGCAGTTGGATTCCTTGAGGAATAAGCTTGCACTGGTAATAAGGGCTGTAATGTTTGCAAGAGCTTCCTCGTTGTTTGTCAAATAATTTTATATTTTCCGTTTGGATATCCTTTAAAATTTAATTCATTGCCCAGGTTGGAAAGGAGACTTCTGAATTGAACAGAGAACTCCATGCATTGGAGAGACAGTCTATTTTAAGCAATCACTTTGCTGGATCTCTTAATGAGGCATTACAGTTATATGAGCAAAACTCTATGAGTGAAACATTCCAAGGTAATTGAAAACAAGTCATTAATGTCTATTCAAGTTAATGCTTAAAAGCACTTCATAAGAAACTTTGATACTAGGCAGGCGAACTAACTAGCTTATACTGTTGGAATAAATTTTTGCATAAGTTGACTGGGTCTCAGTTACTGGTGATCTATCAAAGACTTTAAATTGGGTTCTTCATTCACTGGGAATGTCCCTATTTCCTCTCGGAACCATCCACTATCGTCATGATGTAAAGAAACATCTTTTGATGGTAGTTCTTGTTCCTGGTCTCATGTTGAATCATGTTAATGAATGACATGTAACTTGAAAACATGCCGATGTACTGCTAAATGAAATCATTCATTTGCCACCAGTCATATAATTTAGCCATATCTATCATACGTAATAGAAGTGGCCACATGTTAATCTCCTACAGCATGCATCAATTTTTGTCCATTTGAGCCTCAAGGGTAAGCTAAAATAACAATCATGTCATACCTAGTTTTTCTTCTAACCTTTATATTTATTTAGTATTATGATTATATGACTGAATATGTATCTATTTATGTTCCATTTTGATGTTTTCCAATCCCCCTCAATTCATTTATTTGTTTAAGCCTGTATAGACACTGATAAATATGTATTTATAACTGTGCGCGTGGTCAATACATAAAATTTCATAACATGTTCTGTACATTGCTTGAGTCTCCACCTAGTAATTGGTAAGTATACTTATTGATGTGGGCTAGTCTGTTTTCATGACAAATCTTATCCATGTAATGAAAATCTAAGAGAAGTTTTATATTATATAATTTCCACCACATACTATAGCCCTTTCTCCCAAGACAAAAATCTATGTTTATGCTATGGTTAGGATTCTTTCAATATATTATTTAATTAAAATTGGGTCACATCAATGCAAGCAATTTGCTTATTTGATTGACATCAAATCTGTGAACTAGTGTGTTATTCCATTCCAGGAAATCTGGTCCTGGTCTGTCATGTCCTGTGCCATTTTGGTTTTTCCTAAATGAGGTTTAACGAGGTAAAGGTACAACATCAATTGCAATCAATTTTGGGAGTAACTGCAAATTAGGAGAAGGGTCTTGTACATAGACATTCTAAGTTTCTAACAATACTTCCTCAATTGATGAAGGCTAACCCATTGCTTCCTACAGAGTTGACCAAAACTGCATCAGAGCTTCGTAGGAAAATGGAGCAGCTGAAGTCTAAAAGGCTGGAGCAGACCACGCGCATTAGAACGCTAAGAACAGAGAGAGCTCATATTCCGAATGGAGATCTGTTTAGGATGAATCGTGGCAATGGTACCGTCATGGAAAGATGATGTTCTTTGAGTCCAAGTACATTTTAAATTAATTTGGAGATGGCTACATATTTATAAAGCAAATTCTGCCTTTTGTTTTGCAGGCTTGTTCGAGGCGCCATTGGAAGAACTTCAAGAATTTATCGCCGGTATGAAGGATTTGTGAACATTTGCTGATGTTTTATGTGCCTTTCGCTGTATAGTAACTGAGAACTCTTTCAAGCCGTTATTGCTGTTTATTGTACTACTTTTGCCATTAATCTCATCTAGGGATGAAGTGTAATCTCCTGCAGTATTTTCCGGCTTTCATTGAAGTAGAAAGCTGCTATACTATTTTGCTGAAACTTGATAATTCTGTGTGCTGGCTCCTAAGGCCGTTGAATTTGTCAGTTAGGGATATTAATTTCTGGATTGTCATTATCATTCTGTTGTGTAGACATAACCTAGGATGTACAAGGGTTGCAAACTAATCAAAAGTACGTTCTCGTTTATGTTCATTTTCCGCAAGTTGGGATCAATTTGTAGTTGTGGGTAATTGCTATAAGTTGTAATGGACTCACTGCCAAAGCAACCAAATCTACCATAAGAACAAATAAGCTATTAACATTATTCACTATAAATTGTAATAGGCCTATAATCACTGTTCGGTTACTATTATTTAGAATTGGATCCAACCGGTTAATCCAACTAAATTAGAAAATTTGGTTTACTTCGCTTTGGTAATTTAGTTTAACCGATTCTCTTTTACCTCTAATTTTTATACGGATAATATTGTATTACCAAACTAAGTTCCAAAAAAAAAAAATAATTGAAATGATGTGAATGATGATCATTTGTTTTGTTGGCCAATTAATACAAAAATATAAAAAAATATTAAGATGTATTTTTATTATAAGCTTATCATTGTTACATTATTTTCAAACTATAAATATTTTTTAATAAAATAACATTTATTTTTATACCATAGTGATATCTACATTGGATCTCACTCGAATCATATCATTTATCCTCTTCAGGAGTTTAGTTTTAAAACCTGGTTTGAACACTTTTTTAGCAGCGCTGGAGACGTGGTAGCAAAATCTAAAAAGCTGCAATTGGAAAGTAGTTTGAACTCCAGTGCAAAGGTTCTTTTTCTTTCGGGTCAAAGACAATGGACTCGGGCCCTGTGCCCGATGGTAGTTGGAGCTAGTTAAAGGATGGGAATTGATAACCATTTGTAGATAGACCTGAGTGAACAAATGAGGAAGAAAATATGCAGGGTGAAAGCTGTTTGGCTGTTGGGAAACTTGAAATGGCTTCCATATTTCAACTGAACTGAAGGGCCAAATGAATCTGATCAGTATTTTTATTGCCGGCATAGAGAGGAAGGGAGTAGTTGTGACACCATCCTAATAGTTTTCAGTCCGGTATCGAAAAGTTTTAATTAACCTGCAAAAGTAATATAAATGATTAGATAAAAAGGTGACTTTTTAAGCAAAATAACTTGTAATAATTATAATTTTCGCAGAATAAATCCTGATATGAATTTGCAAGTTAAATATTGTCTTTATCAATAAATGTGATTGAATTTATCGGTCAATCTAATACAATCTATATACAGATGTTATCATCTAACTAGTATTTGCCCGTGCCTAAAGGCACACAACCAAATAAAATTGTAAGATAAAATTACAATAAAAAACTATAGAATAACCGATAAAAAAATCACTAATCAAAAAAATTAATGGTTAGTTTCCTTAAAACAAAAAAAAAGAAAAAAAGAAAAACTGACAACGTGGAACAAAAATTAAAACATGAAAGAAGAAATCCAAAACTTGAACAAATAAGGACATTCAAAAGATATTTTATTTTACGTAAACCGAACCCTCTATGTTATCCCCTTTTCCATAAAATAATTGTGAAAAATTAATGGTTAAAAAAATTTCATTGGGTCCACAATTAATGGCTAA
>QLOD02000013.1:31515337-31528980 GCA_003260245.2 Sideroxylon spinosum | reverse complement strand
TTGAGGACTCATTGCTCTTCTTTCTGTCCAAACAGGAAGCTTTTGTGGTTGGCGTTGAAATATTTTGGTCCGTTTCTTTCTCGTGGCTGCATTTATTCGTGTCCATATCCGTATCCGTGGCCGTATTCATGTCTTGCCTTCGGTTGCCTCCCATTGGATTAAACACCATGGTTCCGGAGGGTACTTGAGCTGATGACAAAGAAGAAGAGCAAAATGTATCTGGTTCTTCGTCTATCCACAATTTTATTATTCAACTCAACTCAAGCAGTGTGAAAATTTTAGTTTGCATCTGGTTTGGTTTCTTTTTTTTTTTTTTTTTGAGCTCATTTTCCATTTTCCCACTTTCTGAACAGTTTCAATATGAAGCTTAAGAATTAAGATCATCCACGCAAAATAAAATGATAAAAAGAAAAAGCAATATGTGACTGACCTAAAGGAAACCCGCAAGAGAAGCGACATGTTCTCCAATCCCTTATCACATCCATGGCGTAGACATTTTTTTTTTCTTGCTTCTTGATCTCAAATGAGGTGAAAAAATGGGAGTGGGGGAAATGAGAAATTTGAATTTGAAAAAGGGCTGCATATAGAAGTAATTAATTTACAATTGTCAATCCATATATATGGTGAGATATGATTTCTATACATATGCGTGGGTGAGGGAGAGAGAAGTGTGGAGACAGAAATGGAAACCGTAACCTATAAAAATAAATTAATGCATATTGTTTGGATTTTTTAAACTCTAGTATATGCAAATGAAAATTTCAAATTTATTCTTGTTTCATGATACTTGATTATTGATATATAAATCAGAAACCTAAAGTAATGAAGGAATAAATTTTTAGAGCACCAAAAATATCACGGGCAAGGTGGCTAGCTTGGAACACCAAAAGTTAAAAATTATTACCTTGTGTTCTCGAGAGATATATATATATATATATATATCTTTAACCCTTCTCACACAAATTTTTTAGTCCTTCACTGGTTTGGTTGTCAATTCTAAACTTAATGAATTAAATATTTTTTTTTATTTTATTTGGAGAAAAAAAAACGAACCAAACTAAATTCTAGCACAAACCGGAATAATTTGCTTCAATTCAATTTATTCTCTCTCTTTTTCCTTTTTTTTCTTTTTTTTTTTTAGTGCATTTGATATTTGAAATTTGATTGGCTTTATGATCTATATGCTATCTGATCGATTATAACTTTAAGTATCGATTCATCATTGAGTAGTCA
Organism: Sideroxylon spinosum; assembly: GCA_003260245.2. Classification (NCBI taxonomy): domain Eukaryota; kingdom Viridiplantae; phylum Streptophyta; class Magnoliopsida; order Ericales; family Sapotaceae; genus Sideroxylon; species Sideroxylon spinosum. The sequence goes on along the minus strand of QLOD02000013.1, from coordinate 31,527,747 downwards.
GTGGAGCGGGGGTCGAGTCTAAGGTTTGATTGTTCTATCTAAGCCACCGGTTCGATTCCCATCTGAACGCTCAGGTAATCAAGTGAAATGCCATCAATGATGGAATACCGGTACTAGTGTTTTTGGGGTTTGGAACCTGCAAATGGGTCTACAATAACTCTGCTTAGAAAAGTTCCTTGTCACAAAAAAAAAAAAAAAAAAAACAAACAAACGCTTTAAGTACCAATTTTGTTTTTAAATTCGTATTTTGTAATTATTGTTTAGGATTTGTAATGGTTTAATTATCTTAAGGCTTTGCTGGTTAAAGTTTGGGATATGAATTTTTGGAAGATAGGATTAAGAAGGGAAAGTGAAGTGAAGAAAATGATAGAAAAGTAAATTAAAATAAAATAAATCAAATTATTCTATTTTTTATGGTAAAGTTAAAAATGATAAGAAAAAGAATTGATATTTGTGAAAAAAATGATTCTTAATTGATGGAGGAGATGATCTAATTATAAGGCTCTATTTTTTTTTTCTCTTCCTCTCTTGAATTAGAATTCCTTACTATTACATTTCTTGAAAATATCATTATTTTTTGAAAAATTCACTTAAATTAGTTTTTTTACATTTTATTTACAAACAATTTTCTCTTAGAACTGATTTGGTTTGAATTGATAAATTAAAATTTTTTGTTTGAAGTAAAGGTTTGACTTTAGGAATTGAATTGAATTATTTTAAGATAAATATCAAATTTGATCGTATAATGTACAGATAAAATATAGTATGATATATGGAAGTAAATTTTTTTCACTTATTTAAATGTTTTAAGAAAATAATGGATTTTTATCAAATTCTATTATTATTATTTTTGTTAGATTTCAAATGATATAAAAATATTAAAATTTAAGTTATAAAATAAAATCAAATTCAATTTATAAAATCTTATTTTGATTCCACACATAATAATTGGTGGAAATTCTTACGAAAAGAAATCAAATCCCATTTAATTCACCATTTCAAATTGAACGTTATTGACAATTATGATTGCCATTAAATCAAGATTTTGACGTTGTGTAATTAAATAGTTGAATCTTAATATTAAATTATTTTAATTCCTTATTTTATAGCACACGCAATGGTACATATATTATATCTTTAATTTCAATAATAATAGTAGAAAATGCATCTTTAAATTTTGGTTTTAAACAAAATTTAAATTAAAAAAATCAAATCTAAGTGAAATAAAAATTTAACCAAATTGAATTAATCGAAGAATTGAACCAAACTAAATTCACCATATCTTAATTTTAATTAAAAAGAAATTTTTGTAGGACAATTTTTAGTCCAAAACAACTTAAAAAAACGTATGATTGTATTTTGTCTTTTTATTTATATATAAAAGCTTTCATTTCCTTTTCTTACATAGCAAAGAGTGATTTAAAATTCACACCTATGAGAAAATAGTTTGAAAAGAGCGCTAATGTGGAGACTTTTTTTTTTTTTTTTTAACATTAATATTATTGTGGTCAAAAACTCATTTTATTTACAAAAGAATAAAAAATAAAAATAAAGGCCCACTATCTGATTCCCCTTGACTTTCCTAGAACAATGCTTGTTGGCCATTGGATGCCCAATTGCACTTTCAACGGCTGTGATTGTCTTCCTCTCTTTCTCTCTCTCCCTCTCTCTCTCTCTCTCTCTCTATCACACATACAGCTCTTTGGTTGATTGATTGTCTTAATTCCTTCACTTCAATCTCAATCTTAACCTTGATGATGCACCATAATTTGGGATTGGAGGTATAGCCGGTGCTTTTCTGTGCCGATTTATTTTTGGATGTGTTTGGTGATATATAAATTTATATAAATTTGTAAGAATTAATATCCCGTGACTTTGTATAGTGAGTAAGAAATTTAAATTTTACAGTATCATAATTCGTATTTGTAAAATTTTATATATATTTTTTATTTTACTCCAAACACATCTAATGCCAGTCTTATATATAAGAATCATTATATATATAGGAATAAAAAATTAAACCAATTCCGGAGTGGGTATTATTGTCGTGTTGGAGGATAAACCGGTGCAAAATGCACGGGCTGTTCCCATAATCGGCCCACAATTGACAACTACTACGTGTTGATGGGCGTTGATGCGAGGGACGTGGCCTCTTTAGGGCAAAGACTGGCTGTGGACTCTTTTTTGAATTTTGAAAAATGTTACGTATATATGTAAATTTTTAATTATAAAAAATTTATATTATAATTTCACCTTATTTAAAATTTAAAAAAAATGATTGAATTTGGTCTCAAAAAAAAAAAAAAAAAAACATACCATCACTAATACATAACATATAAATTTTTGGGTTAAAAAAAATTTAAGATATGAACCACCCTTCATAAAATTTAATAACTTTTTTAATTATTTATATAATCTAAAATTTAAAAGTTTAATTGAACGTACCATCTATGCATGTATATTACTTTATTTTTATTCACGAAATATAATTTAAAATATTAGGTAAAAGAAATTTTAAGTCTAAATACGACTGATGACTTATTTGGAGCACCGAAAAACACTACTTAAAAGTTTTAAAAAAGAACTCCAAGAACTATATAATTCTCTACAAAATTTTTCACCTTAAATTACCTGAATCTTTATAAATTAATATATATCTAAAAAAATCAATAAATTTTTATAAATCTCAAAAAAGTTTCAATAAATTTCAATAACATTTTACAAAGAGAAATGATAAATGCATACTTAATTACCAAAAAAAAAATGATAAATACACTTCTTTATTAATTCCTCTTATTCCACATTACTTCTTTCTATTAAAGTTATTACGGAGTGACGGAACCAAAAAGAGGAGTGCATTTATTTTTTGTCCTTTTACAAAATCTAATGATACTTCTATAATTTGTAATTTATATTTCAAATACTAAAAATTTAAATTATAATTTATTTTAATTTTTACAACTTTAAATACCCCGATAAAAATATATATGTATAATTAGCCTGCAAATCTTCGCTTCGATCGATGCGGAGTCACATACATTTTTCGAGTTACAAAGCTAACTAGCACTAGGATTTGTTTGATTTCTCAAAATTTTTTAAAAAATTTTAAAAAACTGTAAAAGTTTTTAAATTTTTTCGATTAAAATTTATCACCTATCATTTTTACGTCAGTATTAATTTTTGATTTTTTTTGGCACTCTAAACACCCCGTAAATTTCTCCCGCACTTACTAACCTGTTGTCACATCAAATCAATCGCTGGTGGTATCTCTCCTATTTGATATGCAATTTCACGAGTTTTTTATTATTATTAATAATTAAAATATTCAACAAATAAGATTATAATAACAAAATACTATTTATTATACAAACGTTCAATAATTTAGTAAATACATGCATTCTATATATATATATATATATATTTAAAACACCAATAAAATTATATTGATCTAAAAAATTTTGTATTTTTAATTAAATAATATAATATTATAATTTATCTAAATAATTTTTAATTTTTAATTAAACTATATGAATAAGATTATAACCTATTTAAATAACATTTTATTTTTAATTAAATTACTGCATAAGATTATAACTTATCTGAATAATTTTTTATTTTTAATTAAATTATTAAACTAATATCTAAAAATTAATTGAATTAAAAAAATAAAAATAAGATTATAACTTACCAAATAAAATTTTACTTTAATTAAATTATTCAAATAAAAAATAATTGAATTAAAAAAATAATTGCTTGGACAACAAATAATTATTGTTTATATTTCTATAATCTTATTTTGTGGATATTTTATTTTAAATTAAATTATTCAAATAATATTTAAAAATAATTAATTTAATTTAATTAAAAATAAAATATTACTTGGATACTTTGTAATCTTATTCTTTTTTTAATTCAATTAATTTTTGACAATTATTTGAATAATTTGATTAAAAATAAAACAATATTTAGACAAGTTATAATTCTATCTAAGTTTTTTAATTCAATTAATTTTTGGTTATTAGTTGAATAGTTTAAGTATAAATTAAATATTATTTTGATAAGTTATAATTATTATATTATTTGAAAATTTTAATTAAAAAAGTTAGGTAATATAAAATTATGACTTATTAAAATAATATTTTAATTAAATTGTGATTATAATTTTATTTGTTAGATGTTTTATTTTTAATTAAATTATTCTAAAAATAATTGAATTAAAAAATATAAATAATTTATTTAAATAATATGTTATTTTTAATTAATTTATTAGTTATCCACCAATCCAAAAAGAGAAAAACATTGGTTATCAAAATAAGGTACAAATAATCGAAAAGAACGATTCTCATTAAGTATAAAAAAAATGTTAACAATTTTGTAGTTAATTCATATTTTCATAATTTTATTCAATAATTATGAAATTAAATAACGATTTCAGTTAATTTTAAAATGACGATATTATACAATATTTTCATTAACGATATTTTTTAAAATACCATCTTCTTAACGGAATTCTTTCACTTTTTATTTAAATTATCGGTTAAAGGAAAAAAGAAAAGGAAATAACCTCGCAATTTCACTTGGATGGCGTCGTTATTCTAGTGGGATTCTCCTGAAAATATTCTCTCTCAGTGCAGTGGAGTATTTGGCTTCGAAGTCGCTGGAGAGAGGGTCTCAATTCTGGGGTTACCGCTGATTTCGATCTAAACGAGAGAGAGAGAGAGAGAGAGAGAGAGAGAGAGAGAGTTGGTGGAATGGGGTGGGCAATTGCTTTACACGGCGGCGCTGGCGACATACCGCTCACTCTGCCACCGGAGCGCCGAGAGCCCCGAGAAGCTGCCATCCGTCACTGCCTTGAGATCGGCGTTGCTGCGCTAAAAGCCAAGAAGTTCCCTTTGGATGTCGTCGAACTTGTGGTAACGACTAAGAACGCTCATAGCTAGTCTATCTCTTGTTGATTCATATCATGCGTATGAGACACCTGGTGAAAGCCTGGAAAATAATTTTGGGCTTTTTTTGGAAAAAAAAATCATGTGTTGTTGAAATAGTTTATTTTTCTTTTTTTTTTTTTTTGTTAAAAATCCTAAAAGGAGTAAAGGTTTGTTTTTGTTTTGGATGGAAAACGTTTAAAATAATTTTTTTATTATTTATTTTACGTGTAAATTTATTTTTTATTTTTTTACAACAAATTTTGAGAATTCAAATGTGTTTGAGTTGTTTTGTTTGTTTTTAAAAGTATAAAATAGAAAATAAACTTAAAACAAAATGAAAATAAAAATAAAAAACAAAAACATAAAACAAAAACCAGAACATTTGATGGACCTTAAGTTTTTTGGATATTTGGTGGCTTAATATAGTACTAGGGCATCTGATTTCCGCAAATCTCGGTTCAAATCTTGTTATTTCTTATTTATTGTTATGTTTTTTGTTTGTTTGTATTAATGCACCTTGTTGATTTAGTTTACTTGTCTCACTCCACACACAAGCTTAAACTTTTGGAACAATTGGTGACTTAACATGTGTCCATGTTCAGCAATTGATTTTTCTTTAAACCTTGGTTTTTATGGAACTAGATCGAATAGTTGTGCACAAATCATGTATTGCTTGGCAAAATGCTCTGTTTTGCATAGTTGGTTGACTATCAATTGTTTTATTCATAGAAATTTACACCTCTTATTGAAACAGAAAAGTAGCAAAAATGTTATGAATCAAATAAGCATAAGAATAATAGGTGGTGAAGTTATTTAAGTAAAAGCTGAAACTAGTGACTCTGTATTACTATGAGAAACGAGGCTGGACCCCAGATTCTAATCAGTGGGGGTAAAAGTGCAATTTTCAGGTGAGTGATATAAAAAGCGGAAAATAACTAGGGTGAAAGTATAATTTTCAGATGAATAGGGGTAAAAACAAGTTTGATGGATACCCTTGCTGAGAGAAGTACTTGTAGCTTCTAAAGAAAAATCCCATAATGTCGTTCCTGTTCAATATCGAAAAGAAAGTAGAAAGGGGGAACCTTTTAGTCTGTTAAGGTTCTACTGATGTCGTTTTTTAAATAGAAGTTTTTATTCATAAAAAAAAGTTCTACAGAATCTACCTCCAACTTTGTAAAGAGAGTAATCTGCTGTGTATAACTTCCTGTTTGTGATTGACTTCAAGTTACAAAATAACTTCTTCTTTTTTTTTCCCCTGCTTGTTTGGTTTTTGTCTTTCTTTGAGAGACTGAAAAGTAATACAATCAGTATCAAAATAAAATGGGGTATGCGACATTGAAGAAGCCTTCTCAGTGCTTTGAATTTTGCTATATCTTCTAAAGCATTAGACAGACATCCATCCTGGTGCATCTTACACTTCTCTTATGGAGAATTTTATTTAAGTTGGAGACATAAGAAATTATGAAGCACCATAGAAGAGTAATTGTTGGTTTTTTTCTTATGGAGAATTTTATTTAAGTTGGAGACTTAAGAAATTATGAAGCACCATAGGAGAATAATTGTTGGTTTTTTTCTTTTTTTTTGTTTTTCATCCACGTTCCTGGTTTTTTTTCTTCAACAAGATATTTTACTTAATCTGAACTCGCAGGTGCTGGAGCTAGAAAACTGTCCACACTTCAATGCTGGTAGAGGGTCTGTCCTAACAAACAAAGGAACTGTTGAAATGGAGGCTTGCATCATGGATGGTCGCACAAAGAAATGTGGGGCTGTTTCTGGGCTCAGCACTGTCGTTAATGCCATATCTCTAGCTAGGCTGGTTATGGAGAAAACTCCCCACATATATCTTGCTTTCGACGGGGCAGAGGCGTTTGCAAGGGAACAAGTTAGTGAACACTATATGGTTCCTCGTTCTTCTTCTTTCTCCACATTGCGAACATAAGCCTGGATTTTTTACTTTCTTTCCCACGATATCATTTTTTTTATTATTTAAGTTGTATCGCTGAAAAATTAGTGTTCTTTCTGCAAACAATAGATTAAATCAACTCAGTGGCATCATCTTAATTGTCTAGGATCAGAGATGGATTAATCTCCCCTGTATTTTGACTTGGTGAAAAAGGAAGACAGTCCATTATATTTTCAGTTGATCCCTTTTCCTGTTGGTCTGAGTTTATCTCTCTAGGAAACGTTTAACATATTCAGCTGAGATATTGGGTTCCTCACTTTTTAAAGTCTGGCAGTGGTATAAAAATAGGGCCAACCAAGCTGCTGATGTTGTCTCAGCACCTCATTCTCAAATTATATTGCATTTTTTCTTTTTCTTTTGTCTCTTTGAATTAGAAAGATCTCCCACCCCCTCCTTCCCTCCCTCTCTCTCATAAATGGTTTTTGGCAAACTATATTTGCAATTAAATGTTTTTCGAATCATATGTTCTATAATTTTGATAGAACATTGGTGTTTTGTTCAACTCCTTCACTTTTCTAAAAAACCTTTATCTCATTCAATCAATCGTTAAAGCAAGATTCTTTCTGCTTGTCGGATGTGTTTCTCAGCTATCTATTGGGGTAGTTTGCAAGTTCCCTTTCAAAAACTTGTTATTTTCCTTACACACAAACATGCTTACATATACAAATAGTATATGTATGTTTATAGAAAACAGATTCTAATACTGGGGGATAAGATTGCGCGCCTCTACCCTTGACCCAATGTTGGCTGGAGTTTCATGCACGATTTTATGGATTCGGTTGGATTTTTTTTTTTTTCCAAATATATGTTAACATATTTTTTGGTGGGTGATTGTACTGTTTAGGGGGTTGAGACTGTTGATCCAAGCCATTTCATTACGCCTCAAAATATTGAGAGGCTAAAGCAAGCAAAAGAAGCCAACAGAGTTCAGGTAGGCTTAATAAATTGTCTTCTCATGAAGCTTGGAATTTTATGAAAATGAATGAACAGATTTTAGCTTGTTACGTTATAGTACCTGTAACACTTGATTCCTGCCACTACATTCAGACTTTTTTCTTTTGAATTGTCCAAGGCAGGTTGAACTTTTTCAGCATGACTCATGATTGGATGAATTTAATCTAGTCATGGCTTGGGCTTGCATAATGTCTGAAGGGGGTTTAAAAATCATTTATGCCCTTTCTACTTTCTGTGTGAAAATTTCTAATATAAGGTGCCCTAAAATTAGTTGCAGGAACTTTATATTTTATGTGATGCTGATGTCAAATTAACACAAGGCAAATTTAGCTAGAAACTCTCTTGATACAACACACAATCCAGACAATGACAAAGGGAATTCACTGCTAATTATATCATTAGATGCTTTATATAACATTTTTTTTCTTTTAATTATTTGGTGTTTACTAATATATATATTTTGTTGGTATCACAGGTGGCCCACTCCATTGAATCTTATGGTTTGTTTGGTTAGATCCAGCATAGACTTAAGGACTACACTATTATGAAAAAGTGAGTCAATCCAAGTAGAAGGGGGTAAAATGGATAAAACGTAGAATTAAGATTGTTTGTGCTGAAATTGTGAGGAAATGCCTAATTTTATACAACCCCACATAAAATGTAACCCAAAACAGAAATTAATGAAGGAAGAGGACTCATATAGCTGGACCCTAAATAGTTTGGGACTAAGCCTTCGTTGAGTTATGTTGGATTATACATAGAGGTTATTATTAATCATTGGTTAGAAAGATATTTGCAGCTAGATATTAGATACATGCCCTCCTATATTAATTAAAATAAAAAGTTTTGTTTTTATTTTCCTTATAACTATACTTAGAAATGCAAGACCAGGTCATGTAATTATTATTAAATGAAAATGAAGGATTTTCATGGATTTTGCATGTAAAAGACTTCTGTACATTTTTATAAGCTCAACTCTGAAAGGGCATAAAATTATTTTTGTGTTTGCTCTAGTCTCTTAGATGTGTTGTGATGGTTCTGTACTCTTACCAGTCCAAAACTAACTATATAGTGTAGTAGGCTTTTAAATCCACTTTGTGCTTGCTGGAACGATTTTTCTCATGAAAAGCACATTCGAAGTATTTCAAACAAATGACATAGCTGATAACTTGGCTATCAATTTGATAGTTAGATTATACACAACCCCTCCCGAAAGAACTTGCGAAGGAAACCATTGTTGCTGATGGGGACAGCCGAGTTGGGACAGTTGGATGCGTGGCAGTTGACAGCCATGGAAATTTAGCCGTTGCAACTTCTACCGGTGGATTTGTCAACAAGATGGAGGGAAGGATCGGAGACACACCCATTATCGGTGCAGGGACATATGCAAATAGCTTGTGTGCAGTCTCTGCCACAGGAAAAGGCGAAGCGGTAATGCGAGCTACTGTTGCTCGAGATGTTGCAGCCGTTATGGAGTACAAAGGGCTCTCTCTCAAGGAAGCAGCTGCTTTTGTCATAGAAGAATGTGCACCAAAGGGAACTGCTGGCTTGGTTGCTGTGTCCGCTACAGGGGAAGTCACCATGCCCTTTAACACCACAGGCATGTTTAGAGCTTGTGCTACAGAAGATGGGTATTCTGAATTTGGAATATGGCATTCTGGTTAATCTTTGGGTTTTGGGTAGTTGCTTGATTGTTCTTGGTAATCTGAACGTTGTTGTGAACTTTAATGAAATATTTATATGAAGTGCCTGGTGGTGTGCTTCAGGTATGTATTTTAAGTTGGAATAAGGAGGTCTGTGAGAGAAATTAGTCTGGGATTTTGGCCAATTAATCAGCTCCATTGTTCTTACTTGGTAATCTGAATGTTGTAAAACTAATGTGTGTGGTCATCTAGATACTCGAGCTATATTTTTTGAAGGATTTGCCAAACAAAAAAAAAAAATTCTATTCGACTACTAATTATTTATTTTTGTGGTCCACCCGGAAGATGAAACGAAATAAATTTTTTACTTGATTTTGTTGTAGCGATTTACATTTTCAAAGTACATACTTAACCATTAGATTCTAATAGAATTTAGTATTTGCATATTTTTAGAAAGATTTGTATGAAAATTGTCAAATTATATATGTATTGTATTTTTTTTTTCACTTAGACAGTATAGGATAGAAGTGTTTCACGGCACTTCATTAAGATTTCGCATAATCTCTTATTGATTTGTTTAAATTATCACTGGTTTGTCACATTTTTTTCTTACCTTTTTCTTTCAATCTTTTTTTCTTTCTTTCTTTGTTTTTGTTTTTGTTTTTTGTTTTTGTTTTTTTTTTTTGTTTTTTGTTTTGATCTCCACAAAGTCATGTTCTAAATATAGCATTTGGGTTTTGTTTAAATCATAGATTTTAGTACGAGAAAAGGAAGAGAAATGCAAGAAAAAACGAACAAGACATGAAATTTCAAATGCATATTCTTTCTTATTTGGTTAAGAGAATACAAGAAAAATAATTTCTTTTTTATTATTTAATAAACCAAGTTTTTATTTCTCAAATTCTATAATCATTTTCCCTTTTATTTTTTACCAGAGTTAAACAATTGAAGTAATTTTATATTGATTTCTTTTTCATTTTCTCTTAATAAATTTATAATAAAAATTTAACATTTATCATTTTTATTATCATCTCTTGGCAACCACTCAATTCCACCACCCACTATCGTCACCGTCGCTTGGTTTCTACCTTCTTAGACATCTCCTCCACTTCTATCTCTATTTCATCTTTTACAAATTTTTTACTTAATTATATTTAAATTTAATTTAAACTAATATTAAATAAAAATAATTATCATTCTTTTTTGTAAGTAATAATTATCTCATTATACTATTACTTAACTTCACAACCAAAAAAACAAAAGAAGTTGAGAATATAATTATTTTATTATAATATTATTTAATTTGATAACTAAATAGAAGAAGAAGAATGACTACTCCTTCCGATACCACCGTCATTTCATTTTAATAATTGGAGTGCAAAAAAAAAAAAAAAACCTAAAACTAATATTGATGTGATGTAAAAATGATATGTAATAAATTTTAATTGAAGAAATTTAAAACTTTTGAAACTTTTTGAAATATTTTAAAAAAATTTAAGAATCCAAACTAAGCCTAAAAATGAAAATCATATACGTAGATTGTGTTGGTATATATATATATATATATATATTAAACTATGATTAAATCAATATTGGGTGTATTTGGAGTTATATAAAATTGTATAAATTTGTAAAAGTTAATGTTTTGTGTTTTGTGCAATAAGTAAAAAATTTAAATTTGACAGTCTTATAATTCGTATTTGTAAAAATTTATATAATTTTATATTTTTTTAATTTGTTCCAAACACATTTATTTTATAGTTTCAGATTTAAAAATTAAAATCTCTAAGACATCTGCACTCAAACTTTACATATTCGAAGGATTCTAGCTGGTCGACAACCAAGCAATAACATTGCCTGGGAGACCGAAATAGTAAAGTAAAATAAATTTAGTATCTCAAGGCAATTTTTTTCACTTGTCGAATTCAGATATCACATAAATAAAAAAGTTGCTAAAAATTTTCATTATTTATAAAAATTGCCATGATCCCCCGAGCCCTTATTCCATAGTTCTAGGAATGTCAAAAAATTATATTCCTAATAGCCATATATTTGCTCACTTTGCAAAATGAACTGGTTTATAATATTATTTTAATTTAATAAATAATTTTTATTTTAAAATAGGAATGATGATGAAAATAAAGAATAAATAGATAAACGAAAGACTGGATGGAAATTTTTTTTTTTTATCCTTAACCAAAACAAGAAAATAATAAATGTTCATTAATATTCCTATACTATTCCCAAAATTGGTTAAAAATAAACATTCCTTACTTTGCGACTTAGGTGAAAAGAAAAGGGGGGGGGGGGAATGTTACAAGAAAATTTTACCAGAATAATTTAATAGATTTTTAGAATTATCACTTTGAGTTAAATAAGTCATTAAGAATGTCTTTAAATATATAAACGTCGTTATCACATCGTTAGTTATTAATTTTAAATGAAAGTACTCATTAACATGTCCATGCATTTAAAAATATGATTTCCACGTCATTTTGATAATTAAGGATGCGTTTGGAAAAAAAAAGAGTTAATTATTAGTTACTAATTTTTAATTTTTATTCGATACGTATTTTGCTTTTTATGATTTGAACAAATTTAAAAATATAAGAGAACAATTTTGATATTTTAAAAAAGAAAAAAAATAGTAACCAAAAACTTCTTCCCAATTTTAGTGTATTATTTTGGTAAATAAATATTTTCTTTATACAACTATAGTGAATATTTTTTTTTAAAAAATGTTTATATATATATTTTTTATAAGAATATACCAAAATGACAATACATTTTTAAATTCAAAAATTTCTTTTAATAAATATTATCTTTTTTTATTTATTTATTCCGTGACTACGGTCGGAATATCATTGTGTTAAGAGAGAAGTTTGAAGTGCTTTGTTGTGTGAGTCATTTTCCTCCAATCCA
>QLOD02000013.1:31501259-31511610 GCA_003260245.2 Sideroxylon spinosum | reverse complement strand
TTATAATTGAAAATTGTTCAATTATCATCCATGTTATTTCTTTTAGTTAGGCGTTTTGGAGAGAGAGAGAGAGAGAGTATGTTGCATTCCTATCATTAAATTTTTTTTTTTCTCAACAAATTCATAATTTAAATATACTAACTGAGTTTTGTTTGAACCATAAATTTAGTAAAAGAAAAGGAAATGAGATATGCAAGAAAAAGTTGAAGCAAACATGAAATTTCAAAAGCATCTTCTTTCTTGTTTGGTTAAGAAAATATAAAAAAATTAATTTTTTAATATCTAATAAATCAATTTTCTTATTTTTTAAACTCAATGATCCTTTCTCCCTTTTATATTTTACCTGAAATTAAACAATGGAAGTAATTTTTTGACGTACCTAGAAAGAAAAATAAATACTTCTGTTTTGTCAAAATAAGTTATCAGAATAATCTATCAATGAGCAATGTTATATTAAAATAATTATTATAACAAATTATCATAATGATGTAAATATTTTTTTTGTGTTTTATCACTTGAAATAAAAATACTCATTAAGATATTTATTAATTTCGAAAATGTGATTTTCATGTTATTTTAACAATTAAAGATGAGCTTGGATAGAAAAAAAAAAAAAAAAAAAAAGAAAGATTAGTTTTTGGTTTATAATTTTTTGATGGTTATTAAAAACTTTTAATTTTTTTTTTTGGATATTTGAGAAAAAAAATTAACTTTTGACTCGTAATTTTTAAACCTTTTTGTAATTTGACATACTTGTCATTTATAATATAAAAAAATTCTAAAAATATAAGGGAATGATTTTAATTATTTCAGAAAAAGGTAGAAAATCAAAAGTTTCGTCCATAATTGTAGTAAACATTTTCACTGTACAAATACAGTGAATATTCTTCAAAAAAAAAAATGCTTATGTTTTATAAGAACATGTCAGAATGATATGAAATTTTTATATTTAAAAAATATTTTAATAAATATTTTTATTGAAAGTGAGAATTAAGTAACCACTTTGGGGCTGTTTGGAGGAAGAAAGAAAACAAAAAAATACAGGAAAAGTACAAAAGATGTGACATAAAGATGATAAGTGTTAAAATATGATTGGAAAAAAGTACAACTTTTGGTATATTTTATGCATGCCAAACAGCCCATTTATTCTCGTAATTTATTCTGACAAGTTTTTTTTTTCTTTTTTTTTTTCCCCTCGTAATACAGCATTGCTTTTTTTTTTTTTTTTTTAAATATATAAAATTTTAAAATGAGAATCTCAAGATTATCGAATCTCGACAGCACGTTATTTCCCTCCAATCCATAGAGGTTATGTGTGTGAGAGAGAGAGAGAGAGAGAGAGAGAGAGTTGAAGTGAGGTGGGGGCAATGGGATGGGCAATCGCTTTACACGGCGGTGCCGGCGTCCCGCTCATTCTGCCACCGGAGCGCCGGGAGCCACGAGAGGCGGCCCTCCGTTGTTGCCTAGAGATTGGCGTTGCTGCTCTCAGAGCTAATGAGTCTGCTTTGGATGTTGTCGAACTTGTGGTGACCTCCGTAAATCTCTCTCTCTCTCTCTCTCTCTCTCTCTCTCATTGTCTGCACTCAAAGCAGATCGTGCCTACGGGAATCATGATGTTCTCAAATTGAGATGACAATTTTTATCTATCCTTGAAAACTTATTTGATCTTATTAACTTACTCGGTCCATTTCCGAATCGTTTAAGCTCTTGGACAATTGATGAATGATGATTAACATGGTGTGAGAGCTCTGATTCCTGGGAGGGTTTTTTGAGTTCAAGGCTTGTTGTGATGATCCGAATTTTTGATGGTTCACAATTTCTAGTTTATGATTTAAGGAAGTTGGATAAATAATGTTAGTGGCTAATATTTTATATTAGGGGCTTTAGTCAAACTATCCTGTGTTACTAACTTTAGGGCCGTTGATCTTATTAGTAGTAATCCCACCGGTTAAATATTAGTTAGTAATTTGGTGTGGTAGGAATTATATCCTTTCAAAAAAAAAAAAAAAAAAAAAAGGTGGTAGGAATTGTAACAAAAATATCTTAGAAGATGAGATGGTAAAGTTTGTCTGTATTACTAATATATATTATTTTTGTTTAAATGCCAAGCATTTAGATGTTGTATTACTAATGGGTATATTCATATACATGCAGTATTATTAGGAATTAAATTTCTAATTAAATATAAATTTGTGGGCGTCTGTTTTACTGATATTTCTTTTTATGCTAAGATAGATGTGTGGGATTATAAAGAGAAATATGATTAGGAATGAGGAGATTAGGGGTAAAGTAGGAATAGCACAAATCGAAGATAAAATGAGAGAAAATCGTTTAAAATGGTTCGGTCATGTTAGAAGACGTCCAATAGAGGCACCGGTTAAAAGGTGTGAAAGTATGGAGATTGTCAGGAGCAGGAGAGGGAGAAGGAAGACCTAAGAGAAGTTGGAAAGAAACTATTAGACATGACCTTGTCTCTATGGCTTTAACGGAGGACATGTCCTTTAACAGATTTAATTGGTATCGTCAAATCCATATATCCGACCCCACTTAGTAGAAAAGGGGTTAGTTTGGTTTGGTTATTAAATTAGGATTTGTTTTTTATATTTATATTTTAAGGTAGATGGAGAGGGTGGAGGAATAGAGAGGGACAGTGAGATTTTGCGGCCTGCTGCAGCAAAAGCAACTGAGAAAGAAGGTGGGGGGGGGGGAGAAAGAAACCAACAATGTGGACTGATGTAGCACCTATAAGAAATTGTGGGGGATTTTGGTGGATCCAGTAAGAGTACAGAGAAAAGGAGGCATCATGGTGCATTGGTTTGGCATGATTAATAACTAGAAAAAAAAAAAAAAATTAATTGGCAAGGACAAGAGCATCTGGATTGCAGCAAACAAAAGAAGCGAAATTAATTGGAGGATGATAATTGTATTGTGATTGATTCTATGATGTATTTTCTAGGCTGCACTCTAGTGAGATCGTGGTTAATAAAATGAGTGAGTTATTGTGGTAAGCATCTATTTAAATTTTTTCGAGGTGTATATACCATGTTTGAGATTATAATTATTCTAGGTTATTTTTTAACAATAGGTATCGTTTGTATATTTATGATTAACTTCAAGCATTTTGGGATTACATTTTTTTGGTCCGAGGTGTTTGAACTTATTTTTCCGGTTGAGTTTTACTTACTAAGGATTTTGCGTAGTTATCAAACAGTTGAGGTAACTTCTACTATCTATTTTTTTTAATGTCTAAACTATTTATGTTTCAAGTCTATTTGAATATTAAAATACCAATAAGTTTATTCGAATTACTTGTTACATTGATTTGAACTTAATATATAGATCACGGTTTTCAAAATATGGACAACTAGGAACTATGTGGTTATGAATTGATTATTGTGAAAATACGTAATTGTAATTTATGAGTTTTGCTTGTGTGGAGAACTCTGTCTAGCTATGTTATATTATTGTGATGGTGGCCACTTATCATCTGCTCTTAGAGGGCAGAGACCCCTAGAGTGTGCGTATTGGCAGCTGGGAGATGACTAGAGACTCACATTACTGATATTATAATATTTTGACTGCCCATGGTACACTGTTGATTATTATTTGGACAAAAAATATTGTACTCGAGTCACTGGGGTTGTGACCATAGTGATAATGACTGAGCTTTGTTTGAGCCTGTGGTGATTATGTTATGCAGTTTTTTTTTTTTTTGGATACCGAAATATTTCTCTTAAATTAATTTATCGTATAATTGCAGTTTTGAAACTCACAACTATTGTTCTTACTTGGTCCAAATCGGATAGTAGTTGGTATCTAGTCAGGTACTTTTGCTCATTCCTATGTTATTTGTGTGTGGCGCAAAGCATGGAAAAATTATTTAGATGATCAATTTTTTTGGACTTTATTAGACTTTTGATTAGAGTTAACAATCTTGAGATATTAATAATCAACATTTGAAAGTTGAATGACGGTCATTGATGGTTTTAAATTTTATTTGAGGATATAGGAGTTGTTCGGATGATTTTAAAATTTATTTTGTTAATTATGGTTTGATGTTTTTGTTCATATTTAATTTGTACAATTAGAAAAAGCCGGAGTGTATTTGATGGTTATTCAGGGTTAGGTCTTGTGTGTGGGGCTCTACACATATATAACATTGTTATGTGCCCGTATTGTGGGTCTTGGGGCTTGACAATTGTACCCTTTGTTCTATTTCGACTGATGTTTGTGTGTCTCTTGGAAGAAAGAGTTTCACATGAAGTGTTTTGGTCTATTTCAAAATAGTTTAGCTTTTAGGATAATTATTGAATTAACACATTAATTGTTTTTCGTTAAACATGATGGGGTAAGCAGAAGAGTGCATGGTGAAAGGAGTTTATTGAACAAGAACAAACTTTGTATTGAAGGACAAAAAATTGAAGTGAATGGAGAAATGCTATACATGCGATTACAATTTCTATTAAACTTGACGGGTGAATTATTTAAGTTGGAGACATAAGAAATTGTGAAGCACAATGGTATATTTATTTGTTGGCCTTTCTTTTGTCTTTACACGGACAATTGATTGTTGTTCCTGGTTTTTTTGTCAAAAAAATATTTTAATTTGATTTTCAGGTGCGTGAGCTAGAAAATTGTCCACACTTCAATGCTGGTAGGGGGTCTGTCCTAACCAACAAAGGCACCGTTGAAATGGAGGCTAGTATCATGGATGGTCGCACAAAGAAATGTGGAGCTGTTTCTGGGCTCAGCACTGTCGTTAATCCCATATCTCTAGCTAGGCTGGTTATGGAGAAAACTCCCCATATATATCTCGCTTTCGATGGTGCAGAGACATTTGCAAGGGAACATGTTAGTGAAAACTATATATGGTTCCTCAGTTCTTCTTTCTCACCCAATGCGAACATAAGTCTGAATTTCTTTACTTTCTTTCCCTTGATATCATTTTTCATTGTTTAAGTTCATATTGCTGAAAAGTTAATGTTTTTCTTTCGGCAGCTCATAAAGCTAAATCAACTCAGTTGCGTGACCTTAATTTTTTAGAATCACAGATGGATTAATGTTTGCCTTTTTTGAGAGGATGCTTGGATTGTGCCTTATGTTTCTTGGCTTTACCTGTGGATGTTCTCCCTTCTATTTAATTTGGTGAAATAAGAAAAACAAGGAGAATGTAGTTTCATATATTTTTAGTTGATAGCTCTTCCTGTTGGCCCGAGCCTATCTATCTAGGAAATGCTTATGCATTAAGCAGAAAGTCTTAGATTCCACACTAAGTTGAAAATATGAATCAAGCAACTTCTGTGGAGATGTTAAAAAGCAACCACAAGCAATAAAAATAACTAAATTGCCGTAGTCAAATCAAACAGATAAAACACCCAATTTAATGAGGAAACCATGGAGCCACCCCAAGTCTATTAAGTGACTAATCTTGAAAAGCAATCCACTATAGGAAAATAGGTTACAAGAGTTATCCAATACAGATAAGACTCGACACCCATCCTAATCTATATCACTCTTGCTTGCTCGAACCAGTGATGTACCAAACCTAGCAATTGCCTCTGTTTTTCAGCCCGGCTAGACCCTACCATAGCTTCAACCTCTTTTAGAGCCCACAACTGTTCAATCTTCATCAAGAATAATGAAGATGTTGTGGTTTTCTTTGCTTCAACGAAGAACAGTCAACTCTTAATATGATATGTTGAAACCTAGAAACTATTCTCTCAAATATGTGAAGTACTGCCCTAAAGTCTTATTCAACCTAGAATCTTTAAATAGACAAAATATTGCCTCAAAGTCCAATTGGAAATAAAACTTAATTTCCCAAATAACTATTCATGATCTCAGAGTCCAATTCCTGAAACAACTAGTCTTCTATAATTTATCCCTTTTTAAATTAAATTCTGACCAACCAGAGTTGTTCCTGCCATGTTTATCAATTTGATGCAAAGGTACTAAGATGGAAACTTCCAAGATTCCAAGCCAAGTCCTGCTGGATGTTACTTCAATGACCTTCATTAGATATAGGCATAGCATGGACCACTCTTCCATGAAGCAAAAGACTTGTGTCTTCTTTGTAAAGAAGACCAACCCACAGACATTCCACACAATTCAAATTTCAGTAGGCAGATCGCTTCAACAACTCTTGAGCTGAAATTCTAGTGTTCAAACCGCTTGAGTGGTATACGGGCAGGAAATCCAGAAAACCAAGCCGCTTGTAAGGCCCACAAGCTGAGGCAATTTTCTGAAGAATGGTTTTTCTTTTGAACTCCAATTAAGAACTAAGTTTTGACCCGAGCAAACTATGACAAAACGGGCTTGAACCTAAACTTAATTCAAATAGAAAAATATAATTTTGGAATGTAAATTGTCACACACAATAAAGTAAAAACCTATTATAAGTTCTGTGGCCATGGTATACAAATAGAGCCGACCAGGCTACTGGTGTTGTCTCAGCACCTCATTCTCAAAATGCCTCATTCTCAAAATTTATTGCATTTTTTTTATCTTTTGTCTCTTCGAATGAGGTAAATGGCTTTCTAGATCTTTTCTAGTTTACAGCTTGAACATGATAAATATTTTCTGGCAAATCGATATTTGCAATCAAACTTTTTCCGATTCATAGGACAGTTTTATGATTTTGATAAAACGTTGGTGTTTTTCACAACTTCACTTTTCTCAAAAAACCATTGTCTCATCCAATCTATCGTTAAAGCAAAATTCTTAGGATCTGATAGAGTCATAATAGTTATTGATTTGTGTAAACTTTGAATAAGCTTATGTAATATTTTCATGATTTATGTGTTTGTTAGCAATCTATGGCAGATTATTGAAGTAGTTTGCTAGTTTCTATCAAAAACTTCTTATTTTCCATGTTCAAACATGCTTACACATACAAAACTATATGTATGTTTATTGATAAAGATTATTGTAATATGTTTTTCTTTATGTCGCTTGACTTCATTTATGCATAGTTTCAAACATCTGTTTCAAATTCTACTCAAATGCATTTTACAACCATTGCGTTCCAGATTCAGTTGCTATGTGCAACCTCATTTGCTTGTAGGTTGAAAATAAACGTACATAGAATGGAACTCCTCAAGTGCAAGTGTCTTTTTTTTCCCTAGAGGCAATGCTTCCCCGATGGAAACATCAAACATTTAAATAAAGACCTACCCTTGACTAATATATATTCCCCTTGGATATGTTTGTTTAGTTTTCCTAGGATTGTCTCTTGGCTGGTCCTGGGTTTCCTTAGGATGGTCTTATTGTTTCCTTTGTATTTTCTATTTAAGTGGATGCTGAATGTTTGAATGGTATAGTTGATATTATGATTTTGATAATGAAATGGCTTGTGAGCAGATTTCTCTTCCCCCCTCCCCCCGTGTTCTTCTCTATCCCTGGATATTTCTTCTCTTTCTTGGCTACTCTCTTTTCCTTTGGCTTAACTCTCCTTTTGTATCACATCATCCCCCACAAATGCACCATAAATTTTCGCAATACCTTGAAATTTTCTTTTGGTCTTTTCATTTCTCTTTTCTTCTCCGTGTCTTACTCATCATTGTTGTCAACTTTTTATCATTTTTCCTTTTTGTTAAGCTGATTTATGCACAGCCAAAAACTGGACAAGCGCATGAAGGGAAGTTTCGAATATTCTATGAGCTTATAATTACGGAACAATTCTGCAATCAGAGAGCTATAGTTGGCATCTGGAGTTGTGCAACCTTGTTAATGATAGTTGTACCATTAGCAATGCTATGTTTCTTTAGGCATCTATTAGTACTGGTATATTAATTATGTCTATGATGTTTTTGAGCTTTATCTTCCTTTTGTAGCAATATTTAACAGAGAAGCCTAAAAGTTTATCGAGCTATATGTTTGCCTTTTTAATATATATATTATCAAAATTGTATGCAATTCTTTTGTCATATCTCATGTTACAAGACTGAGAACAGGATTGGAAGGCAGTGTATTTAGTCGCTAATATTTTCTGGAAACTATCAACCTTCACTTGTCTAGTTCATCAAATCTCGAGTTCTAATGGCTTGTCCTTAATTTAACTCAAACCTGAATTACTCAACCTAGGACACTGTCACTTACTCAATCAAGATACAATGAAGTGCATATCCATATTGTAATTTCCCACAAGTACATGAGATCTATGGTACATGGACTTGCTATTGGTTTTAAGTGTCCAAGTGAGGATGGTACCAGGAATGTTAGATGTGGCGACAAATTGCCTAGACCTTACAAAAAAACTAACAGCTACACCGAAAGAGGGGGCCCGCCAGTCATATTTCAATTTATTATTATTTTTGTAACTACAAAATATAAGACATCTACCATAATTTTGACATTAGGTGGCCCTCATTGTCATATCATAGTTCCGTCCGTGTCCAAGTGTTGATCCTAATCCCAATCTTAAGATATAAGGTTATGAGCACCTTACCCTTGTCATATGTAGTGAACATGGATACAATACAAGAAGTACGAGAGTTAACACTACACGACATGCATCTAAAATTACGTCAAAATGATAAATAGAAACAAAGAAACAATAGTTGCTTATGTTAGCAGATCTTATTTGGGAAAAGGAACTGCATCCCCTTCTATTTGGTTTTGTTTCTTTTTTATTAGCTTCTATTATTTGTGGATTTTGTTGACCTTTTTTTTTCCCCAACTATATGTTAACATTTTTTTTTTGTGGCGGATTGTAATTTTTAGGGGGTTGAGACTGTCGATCAAAGCCATTTCATTACTCAAGAAAATATTGAGAGGCTAAAACAAGCAAAAGAAGCCAACAGGGTTCAGGTATGCTTGTTAAATTGTCCTCTTATCAAGCTTGAAATTTTATAACAATGAATGAACAGATTTTAGCTTGTTAGGTTACCGTATGTAGATCACTTGATTCCTGCCCAGTAGATGATTCAGCCCGTGTTCTTTTGAATTGTCTAGACTGGTTGAACTTTTTCAGCATGACTCTAATTGGATATAGGGCTTAGCATGTTCAAGTTTGTTTGTTGAATTTTATTGGTAAATTTGAGTTCGAGCCGAGCTTTGAACGAGTGTGTTTAAACTTGTTTGTTAGATTTATTAGCAAGCTCGAGCTTCAGTTGAACATGCTCTCGAGCATCAATCGAGCTTGTTCATGAGCCTATTAATGAACAAACTTAACAAACAAACAAGTTTTTTAATAAACAAAAAAATTAGATTTATAATTTAACAAATAAGCTATCAATTAACAAACGACAAATTATAACTAATCTACCTTATTAATAGGAAAATTTTACTCACTAAAACCTTACAAGCAAGCTTAACTAATCTAATTACGAGTATGTTCTCAAACATTTTAACGAGCATATTCGCAAGCTATAAACAAGTATATACATGAATGGTAAACAAGCTTGTTCGCAAGCCTTATCGAGCCGAGCTCAACCTTGCTTGAGCTTGGTTTGTTGATTTATTGAGCTTAAAAAATGTGCTTAAGGATGTTCATTTATCCTATCAAAAGAATATAAATGAGCTCATAACTAGTCTGTTTTAGAAAAAGATTTAAAGCATCGAAAAGATGCCATAAGGAAAAGACCAGTTACAAAGATCCCTATTCAATGCATGTTGGCTACAAAATCAACAAAAGAGCCGAGATCAATCTCTTTTCCTTCTTCTACCCAACTGTATAAACAAGCAAGAAAAAGACTTTTGAAACATAAAACTGTTCTAATGGCGTTGTCAAATATCTTCCTGTTACATTCCTTCCAAATCAACCATAATAAGCAATAAGGTATCATATTCCATATCTTCTTCTTCTTTCTTCCCAGTGGTTGCCCCCACCAAGCTACGAGAAAACTTTTTAAATCTGCTGGGAAGCACATTTTAATTCCAAAACATGAGAGGATAAGACTTCAAATTTCAGCGGTCATTGCACAATGAAGGAATAGATGATCTATGGTTTCCTCTTGTCTGAGGCACAAAGAGTATCTATTAACCAAGGAGTAACCCCTTGATTTTAGATTATCCACAGTCAAAATCCTTCCTCTTGTGGCGCACCAAAGGAAGAAAATAACCTTTGTTGGAGCCGTAGATTTCCACAGCTTTTTCCAAGAAAAAATATCCTTCGCCACTCCTTCTAAGAAAAGATAAAGAGACTTGACTGTGAAGGCATTACTCTTGGACTGCCTCCAAATCAGTTTCTCAGCAGTGTCATCCATTTGAAGTGAATATAGTAGTTCCAATAGTGCCCCATAGCTGTCAAGTTTCCAGTCATTTAAACTCCTTCACAGCTGCACATTCCAGACTTTGTTCAATCCAAAACCAATGCCATAATCCGAGACGAAAGCATCCTTATCAGTTGCAA
>QLOD02000013.1:31487619-31501159 GCA_003260245.2 Sideroxylon spinosum | reverse complement strand
CATCTTGATGGTTTACAATAACATGATGACCATTATAGCTGCTACGAATGTTTGAAAGCTGCCATTTTGGGATAGCAACTGCTTGACTATATGACTTGGGTTGATTTGAAACATGGCCAACTTCCTTAGGGAAAGAAGCATAATAGTTCTCAGGAATATTTCGATGAGAAGAAAATGGGGAGAATTTGTCCCAGATTAGATCTCCCAACATATCTATTAAAAAACTCCAACCTGAGCCAGGAAATAGTTCTGGTAATCTTACCTGTCTTCTGCCATGAGGAGCAAACAGTCGCAGCTCTAACTTTCTGCCAGATCCATCTTTAATTATCGAGCAAATGAGTGTTCTGGCTCCACCCCTCAGACACCCTAATTGCTGATAATTCTCTTTTATATTCTGTTTTTTCCTGCAAATCTGATACAACCATCTAAGTTCTTCCTCGTAAATAACAAGAAAGCGAGCATAACCTCTTCCACGTTCATGAATTGTGAAGCCTCCTTCAATCTTGTAATCTTCTTTTATCTCGATTTTGACTTCATGAACTTGAGAGACCTTTCTGAGTAATCTATCTTGATTGGTAGAAGGTTTATTTTGGAAGTTGTTTAAATGGTGCATTTTAGCAGAAAAAGCCCTTGCTCATAACTAGTCTGTTAGCAAGGGACTTGTCGACTGTTCGTTCATTTGCAGTCCTAATTGGATAAATTCAATCTCGTCAAGGCATGGAATTGCATAACGTCTGAAGTATTGAAAATTTCTAGGTTCTGCTTGAAAATTTCTTCTGTAAGTTGTTGGAATTATATACTTTAAGCAATGCTTTTGCTTAAGAATTGTAATTACGTGCTTCTAAGTTCAAATAAGCAAGAAACTCTCTTAAAACAACGCACAATCTAGACAATGAGAAAGAGCACATTACCTTCAAATTATATTATTTAATACTCAATAGAAATCACTTGCTTTTTTTTTTTTTTTAATCATTCACTATTTATCAAGTACCCTTTTTTTTGGGTATTACTGGCCACATAAGGGGGGAAAATCTCTTGAACAGAAGTTGTTGTTCCTCTATCAATTTGTTTGGTTTGACTTGATTCTGTGCAAAATATTTCTTCCAGATTAATGCTGTAGTTTATTAATTCTTTAAAAGTCAATATCATGGTCTGATTGAATTTCTAGGTTTAGCAAGGTGACAAAAAGGGAAAGTCAGAAATTGCTAGAATAGAATAAGATTTGTGTTTATGGTATTAGATTTCCTTGTCAGCAGCAACAAATTTTAGATTGGTTTCATGGCAAAGGTGTCCAAAGAAAAGTTGGGTTCATAATTTATGGTCATGGGGTAAAAAAATCTCAAGAAACTTACAGCTGTAAATTGAAGAGTAGGAAGTAGAAGAATATACAAGGATCTCATTCTCAATTCCTCACCCATCTTAGGGTGGGCTTCATCATATATCTACTTGTTAAAGTACTGATATATAACTCATATGTACAGTAGTAAACTCTATAAAAGTATTGTTTCTTTATATTGGATTAGTACTATGAATATAGAAACTCCAAACTTTGGCTTCTAGAACTAATATCGTTATGGCCTTACACATGTGGCTGCTGGAAAATATTATCACACACTAATTTGACTAGATAATGTGGACAATCAATTCTCAAGCACGTTGCACCTCACCTGCCGTACTTAATATCCAGTTGAGGAACATCTAGTTTTGCTGCACACCCTGACTGAATATCCCTGTCCTCAATCAAGAAACCTACACATCTCTATCAAAATTTAATATCTTTTTACTCAACTTCCCTGGAATTCATCTCAGGCATGAAGCAAGTCCTCTTTCTCTGAGTGAACCTTTCGACAATGAGCACCCTCGAGGGTCTCGTAGTCCACCCCTCTGTGCAAGACCATTGGAACTATCAATTTGGTGGCTAAAGTAAGAGGATCTTTCAAGGATCCCTAGAGATCTCTGGAGACATGTTTAAAACAAACCACCGTAACATCCTCACCTCATTAAATGGTCATAATCCTCACAATGTCTGATCGCATAGCAAACGACACCACTCACTTGACAAAATCATCACCTCTCTAGCCTCCATAAGCCTGACCCACTCCTATCTATTCCCTCCTCTGTCAACCTTAACAAAACATATGACTATCTTCACCATAGCCATTACCTCTGTTCATGCGATTCCTTCTCTCTCTCTCTTGCGCCAAACTATCCTAAACCCCATTTGTGCCTTGTGACTGCCACATCAACGGTGCACGACATTATTCTCCAGCCCTGAGCAGATAACATATAGGTGAGCATAATAGAACTAAACCAATAGCACAATAAATAAATAAAAATAAAAATAAATAAATAAATAAAAAAGAAAAGAAAGGCACAAAAAACAAAACTTAGCATTACTTGAATTTTGATTCACTGTCAAGGCTATTTTCTATGGATTCATAATACTTGCCAAAGAGAAGCAGGGCTCCATGATTTTTTTAGAACTCACAATACCCTTGTGTTTCTAAATCCTGTCTAATTGTTTATTCAATCAATGTTCTTGTCATCATTCATCTTGTATGCATGTGAAACTTTACAAGCACATGATGTTTCCCATCTGTTTGAAGCATTTGGTCTACAGAGATTCTGTAAACAAATCTTTTGCTTATGTGCTTTTGAACCATTTTCACACGAGGCACTGCACTTATAAATTCACTTAAGTTCCTTAGACTAGAGGTTGTCTGGCATTTCTTTTAACAACATTTTTCTTCAAAGACGTAATTCAACAAAATAATGGGATCTGGAATATAGTTTGGTGATCAAACATGGTAGGGGCAATGTGACCAGGGCTGGAGCTTAGATTTTACTTTTCTTTATTTCTCTTACATCTATTTTGGGGTGCAGCGCCATTATTATTATTATTATTATTATTATTATGCTGTTTGATAAGTAAATATTATAAAAAGAAGCATCAAGGATATGCAACTCAGAAAAACAAGAGTGACAAAATAGATGTAAGAAGGAGCAATATGATCGGGGCTGGAGCTTAGATTTAACTTTTTTCCTTTATTTCTCTCTTACATCTATTTGGTGTTAACCAACAAAAATGACAAAGCCTCCATGTGATTAAGGAGTTTCAAAAATGTCTGCGAATGCGAGTCTAGATTAACCCTATCTAACAACCAATTGTACAATGTTGACAAAAGAAAAATTTTCAACCTATACAAAAGTTTTCTTGTTCCTCTCACCACTAATCAACTAACCTATACCAAAGGGACTAATCTCCAAGCCTTCAGCTTCCATTCCAACCTACTAACTTTAGATGTAATTTGTGCATGCCAAAATGATTTTCCTCATAAAAAGCACCTTCAATGTTCAAAATACTTTGATTAAATGAAATAACTGATAGCTTGATTCTCAATTTTTCAGTTAGATTATACACAGCCCAACCCAAAAGAACTTGCAAAGGAAACCATTGTTGTGAATGGGGATAGCCAAGTTGGGACAGTTGGGTGCGTGGCAGTTGACAGCCACGGGAATTTAGCTGCTGCAACTTCTACCGGTGGATTAGTCAACAAGATGGAGGGCAGGATTGGAGACACAGCCCTTATCGGTGCAGGAACATACGCAAATAGCTCGTGTGCTGTCTCTGCCACGGGGAAAGGTGAAGTGATAATGCAAGCCACTGTTGCCCGAGATGTGGCAGCAGTTATGGAGTACAAAGGGCTCTCTCTCAAGGAAGCATCAGCTTATGTTGTAGAAAAGTGTGTACCAGAAGGCACTGTTGGCTTGGTTGCTGTGTCTGCTGCAGGAGAAGTCACCATGCCTTTTAATACAGCAGGCATGTATAGAGCTTGTGCTACAGAAGATGGGAATTCTGAAGTTGCAGTATGGCCCTCAGGCTGATCTTGGGTTTTTGTTAGTCTGCTTGTCCCCCCCCCCCCTTTTTTTAATTGATAATTTGAACATTTTTGTAACTTTTGATGAAACATAAAGTGCGAAGTTCATTTGACCAATTAGTGACCGTCTGAAAATCAGTAGTCTGAAAATCAGTGCGCTGAAACGGGCTGAGATGGCGATGGGCCTGGTGTGCTTCAGGCTTGATGCATTTAAGTTGGAACAAGACCGTATGGGTGAGATGTTAATCTCGGATTTGGCAAGTTAATCAGCTCCATTGGTCCCTGTAATCTGAATATTGTTATAAAATTTTATGAGGATGTTCCTGCAGTGGTTCAGGTTTGTACTTTTACGATTACTTCGTCTGAAATAATAAATTTGATCAGAATTGATTACGATTAGTAAAAATTCTTATTAATTCTTATGTTATGAAAATAAAATTTTATTAGTTGGATTTGATTTGATTACATAACATAAATTTTAGAATTTCTATGTCATTTCACAATTGTTAATTTTGTAAAATCGTATATCATATATTTGTTATGATTTATATATTGAATTATTGATTAATTTTGTTGTGAAATGTTATATTTATATATATAGTTTATAAAAATATAATATAAAAAATTTATATTTCTAATCGAATCTTTACCATGTTCATTTTCTCGTTTTTAAAAATCATTATGTCTGTGTCAGGACTCGTATTATATCCATATATGTAACCAAAGACTTTAGTATTGACAGAAGAATGCCAGACACTATTTCCATCCAGGGGTAAAGAAGTTCCTTCGTATAACAAGGACTCCTCTATTTCCATCTAAGGTTCATGAATCATTGCCTCTGAGAATTCAGTAATTCAATGGTTTTGTGCTTCAATTCAAAATCAATTTTTTTTCGAACATGAATGCATATCTATCCAAGCAACAACCCCAGGTCTCACTTAATATCCAGATGACATCTATATATATATATATATAGGAATTAGCAACAGCAAGAAGAGCAACTAAATAAATCATCAATTACAGATGGCACTCAGATGTGTGTAATCGTTTCACAATAACCAGATTTACCTGGCTTTCAGTTTTGGCAACAGAGAATCGAATATATTGAGAAAAAAAAAAAAAAAAAACATAGAATTTTGTTCCTGACAATTTCGTAATTTAGAAGACAGAGAGCTTTGAAGTAGTGCTACGAAACAAACAATGTTTCAGCTTGCAGAAAGGGGGTAGAGAGAGGCCAGCAGCAAAAAATGAACCCCAAAAACCCCTTCACCTGATACAACTTTTCTTCCTAGCGTATAAGAATCATTTTTCCCTTTGCAAGATATGAAAATGCAAAATAAGAAACCAAACAAACTGGGTAGGAAAAACTTCCTAAAGAAGGCCAAAATTTCTGCTCCCCCGCTCTACAAGAACGTGGTTACAGTTGGAAGAGTAAAAAATATGGAGATTGCACAGAATGGGTGTTTGGATCCTCAAAAAATTCCAACTCCTATCAATTTTTTCTAATCAAATTTCGTCATGTGTCACTTTTACATTAACTTCTAATTTTTTTTGCAAGCCAGACACCACCATTACTCACATTTGAGAAGTATTAACATATCAAACACATTCTTGGAGATATGGGTGGCTCTGATTCACATACCGTTCCCACAGAGGCTTGTACCTACCAATACCCAATTTCAGCCATGGCTTCATATTCCCATTGAAGTGAATGACAGCAGCACTGTCAATCAGGCGATTATCGATATTAAGGTCGTAACCCAATCCCAACACATGCCATCTCCGATCAAGTGGCTCTGTCAATCCATAAAACGCTAAAAGGCCAGGTGGAAGCGTGCCCAGCTTCCAAAGCGACCTATCTGCGTTCTGCTCCTGCCAGTAATGATAACGAGCAGTCACGTTCGCTTTCTTCCACGCAAACAAATCGAAAACATTCATCCCAAATGCCCAACCACAAGCCTGTGGGTCAAACTTAGAGCTAATGATCGGATTTGAGAAGTTAAGATACTTGTAGTAACGATGAAATGCTTCGAGACAAGTTTCAACTGCACCGTTCACTTTGCCATGCAAATCCAACGAAAAGAGATGGGTAAGTTCCTTCTGGACCACCACATCATCGTCAAGAAAAACTACCTTCTCCAGTTGCGGAAAGATCTCTGGGATGTAAAACCGGAGGTGATTCAACAAGGATATGTGCTTTGGGTTCCGAAACTTTGGCTCAATTTTCGTATCCGAGGAACCTTCAAAATAATAGGCTCTTGAATCTGCTTCAAGTAGCTGCTTCACAACAGGGGAATAAGAAGCATTCAACCAAGTGAAGTTTTCGATGTTCTGCACTTCTATTGTAGACTCTCTGAAGTTATTGCTGAGGAACCAAGCCTGCATTGCCCCGAAGGTTACTCTATTTGTCACAATGTGGAAAACAAGCTGTTTTGGATGGGCAGCATTGCAGACAGTTGAGTTGATAACAACTGAAACAGCTAGCAGATTGTCTGAAAATATGCAGAAATGATATAGATTGTTGTCTGCAAGACGGGGAGAGTTTCTAATCTCGTCTGCAAGCTCTTGTAGGGACTTTTTAGTAAGCCAATCAGACATGAGTTTGACATTTAGGCAGTGAAGACTCTTAGGTAATGCTTCAGCAGCCAATTGTCCAAACACTGTACTTTGAACTGTTGCTGCGCTTGCACGCTCTTCAAGGGCTTGAATATGGGACTTCATTGTCATCATTGTGGTTGCAATGTCATAATGGGCATCTTGGGCCTTGAAAATTAGAGACGATAGGCCTTTAATGACAGGTTCTGCTTCATCAAGAGTGATGGGCTCATCCCTCATTGCAGCCTTCGACAGCAAATATTGGCATCTCCTAATCTTTGAGCTGAGCTCCCAAGCTAGGTGAACATTGTTGTGCTCCTTAGCAATGACCACGTAAGCTTTAGCAAGTGTCATTTGTTCTGCTAATTGCCTGGCACATGAATTAGGACTTGATATTTCTGCAGTAAAATTTAGATGCTCATTGGTAGCCTGTTCATTTCTTGCATCTTGATCCTGGCAAAGAGAGGACATCACGTCCTGGGTTAGATCAAAGATAATTGCAGAAAACATGAACAATCAATTAACATATTCAGCATGCAAAGGTAAATAATATGAAAATATGTTATTAATTGATAAAAAAATGGAAATAAGTTGACAGAAAGCAAATTTGCCACAATAGAAGCAGCTAGTACACAAAAGTTCCATGTGCCGGATAAATAAACACACACTCAGATATTTCCGAGGAACCATACACTCAATTTTATCAGTGCAGCCCTTGAGAGAAAATAATTGCTAAAATTGATTTTCCACAAATCACAGTGAAGGTACGACGCAGCTTTTCCAGATTCAAATTACATACGACTATCAGTGTAGTCACAGTAGCCAAAACTAGTGAAACTATAATTTTTATCCACCTATTGAGTTTAAGACAGCTAGTACAGCCACTAATACTTTTTCCATGCTTAATTCTACTGATGCTCATATCAATAAAAATTTTCTTTTTATTCTTCTAATAAGTTACTTATAACATGAACAAACTTTCCATAGTTTATCACTCAATAACTCTGCCAAGAACACCCAACTCACAAACAAATGCATGTGTAGGGACCTCCAAGCATCACAGCACTTCTGAGGAAGGGCAATATTTGTGTTAAACACCAACGCATAATGGATAGAAATGCTTCCCAACATGTCCTAATTTAAAAATACAGTTTCATAATCCCCGGCACTCCAAGAACACTTCCCATGTGACTTATGACAAAAGAGGAGATGGGATATCCCATCAAGGCAAGGGCCCCATAGTAAAAGGACTATTTTATATATAAATAATATAAAACATTATATATAATTAAAAAATAACTGGAAATTTGAGTCAACCAAGAAAGAGAGAAAGCAAAGCAAAGGGGAACACGGAGTTTATGGAGAGTAGGTATTTTCAATAATATAGTAAATGAGAACCATTCCTATTTATAGCAAGGATTTAAGCCTAGAAAGAAAGGCTTGACCATGATGTTGATATTTGGCCTCTACTCAGTTTCCATTGGGCCACATAGAGGTGATTTTGCTGTAATTGATGTCCACCGATAGAATGGGGCCACGTTGCTTTTTAATGAATGGTCTTGGTAGTTGATACTGGATTATCTCTCTCTTGACAAGTCAAGGAAGACCAGTGCATCAATGATCCCTCGGTCTAACCTCCATATCACTTGTCCCTTTGATGCTCCTGAGCCTGGTTCTTGGATATATGCCCTAAGAGGGTGGTCTGAAGTAGCATAGGCTTGAAGATGGTTCCATCCAAGGGTTATAGATTGTACGGCTTGAGTGGGTGATACTGTGAGATAGCAAGCTAGAGCAGAGGCATCTCAACCAAACTGAGGGGAGGGAGATATTCCAAGCGCAGTAATAAGTGAAGCGGATTTACCTTGAAAAATTGCAGGGATCAAGGCGAGTACATAATGTGCATTACCCTCACCCTAAGGATAGGCGCTTAGGCCTAGAGCATGTGAGGATCTAAATGTCACCTGAAGCCATGATTGGATTTCTTTAAAGGGAGGTTGCAGGCAACATGAAGATGCTTTGTTAAGCCATGTGCAGATCTAATAGGAGTACCCAAAATTCTCTCGTGGAGCAATAACAATTCTTGATGCTACACCCAACACACATCCCAAATGCATCTAGAAGCACTACATCACCATGTAAGAGCACCTTCTAATATAAGAAAAGGACATAGTGATGAAGAATTATATATAGTCAAAAAGCTAGTAAAAATATGTCATATTTGTGGAACTTCATCTTCCATAATTGTCAAATTTTAAATAGAAATATTTAGATACTTGCTCCATCCAATTATGTGATCGTAGGATTGTATGATCCCGTGATCTCATAACAGCAAATCGATCCAAATCATATATGAGACTTTGGTTTGCAATAGGATTGGTATAGTAGGATTGGTTAGATCTCAATATTAAGGGAAATTGGGAAACTAAAACTAGGGCTCCCCCTCCCCCCCTTTTTTCTTTTTTGGGAAAAAAAGACTTAAGCCCTAGTCAAGTTCATAGAAAAAAAAAGTTAAGAGGTTCATGAAATGAGGACGAGAATATTGCTTCAATGCAATTTCATGACATTGATCGTGGAATTGACATTGAGATGAACGCAAGTGTGGATAATGTTGATGAGGATGATAATGAGGATGATCATCACGTTGATAAGGATTACAGAGAACAAAAAATGACATTGAGAATGTTAACTGTCGCGATAATGATGATTTTGGAGTCAATGATGAGTGTTGATGGGGATGATAATGATCATCATCATCATCTTGTTGATTGGGATTATAGAGAACAAGAAAATGACATTGAGAATTTTAGCTACGGTGATAATGATGATTCTGGAGTCAATGATGACTTATATTAGTGATTTAAAAAAAATGTAGTTGTGATCATTTTCAACTCATGGAGGCACACGGTTACGCATAAGTTCAACTCATGGAGGCACACCGTTAACGCATATGTCAACACAAAGAGTCTAACTGGCCCACGCACCACATGAGGCTAGACATGTGCACGATTATGGAGAGAAATACATAGACACCACATAAGCTAAGGAAATAAATCGTATCTATATTTGGTAAAATTTTTGTAACTCACTATTTCATGAGATTTTATTTGTGAAAACCAACTTCGAATTAATTCTCAGTGCACCTATATGAGACTATGATGAATTTTTTTTTTTTCTTTTTTAGCACCTTGCATTTTTTGTCTTACCTTTTCTGCAAATAAA
Source organism: Sideroxylon spinosum (assembly GCA_003260245.2). Taxonomy (NCBI): domain Eukaryota; kingdom Viridiplantae; phylum Streptophyta; class Magnoliopsida; order Ericales; family Sapotaceae; genus Sideroxylon; species Sideroxylon spinosum. The sequence continues at coordinate 31,491,467 of QLOD02000013.1, read as the reverse complement.
ATTTTTTTTATGTTGTGGGCTTGGCCCATTCTGTTCTGTAAAGACACATAAAAGGACACTTTGTCCCTTGGACAAGCAACAATAGAAGAAGCCTCTCTTTTCTTCTCCTTCTTCTTTTCCCTTATTTCTTATGCTTCTCCTTTTCAGCAAACAGTGTGCGCACGCGCGTGGGTCGCGCATCTCCCTTTATTATTTCTCATTCTTTTCAATTTTTTCGGTGATTTTTCTAGAGGCAAACTTGGCATTGGTGGGATTCACAAAATGCATGTATAGGAACTTAGGAATCTTGTTTGAATTCTTCGATTTTGTTTGAATTTCTCATCTAATTGAGAAAGGTGGATCCCCTTCCTAGACTATGCTTAAATATCTGTGTGTGCTAATAAAAATTAGAATGTAAAATCCTCGAATGCATTAGTTGTTTAGAAATTTTATATGCACGGTGATGTCGAGGTGGAAATTAAGAGTTTCAAGCCGTTATCAGGAACATGTATGTGGTTCTTGGTGTTTATAACTAATAAATTGGACAATATAATGAGAATTTTGGGGTTATTAAATCGAGAAATTGAATATGAAAACCCAAGAATTCGAAGGCCAACCAAGTAGTCTTCCAGCAAGGTGCTCTAAAGCAATCATTGGATGTCAATCGAATAAGTTCACTAGAAGGGCATTGGATGCTCGTTGGTCAAGAGTTAAAATGGTGGTGTTCATTGGATATGACCGTATGCATGAAGTTAGTGCTTAGTTTATTCTACTTGGAGCTTATGTATTGACTTAGTGCCTTGATTATATGGGCTTGGTGCTTGTGTATTCGCTTAGTGCCTTGATTATATTGGCTTGGTGCATTATTCATACTAACGGCATCACGTGCATGGATTGGGGAGGAATCATCCAATGTTATACTTGCTCAAGGCATATATAATTGAGATTGCATGTGTACAACTAGTTTTAGAGAAAAAACCAAACTGAATTGCTTTTGAAATTACTTAAATGGATGACTCTCCTTGCACTTGGTGCTAGAGGGCATGTATTTATGAATTACCTATGGTGAGTGATACTAACAGTGAGCTGGAGAGAAGCTCTTATTACTTTCATTCCATGTGAGCGTGGATGTAAAATCATATCATTTATTATTTTAGTTTTGCCGAGTCTCTTGTGGAATGGATGTGTTTAAGTTATATTGTTAGATATTAGGAGTTTGTAGTTTAATTGTTATATTGATATATTGTACACCCGCACAATCAAACACTAAAATCATTCTACCTACGGGGTCATTGTGCTCATACCTGCTTCCTTACTTTTAGCGATTTTGGATTTGGGGGTAGAGGACTACTGATGGGCCCATTGGCACACAATGCCTTAATTGTGGATTTAGCTGAGACTTTAGATTACATGTATAATATTTTACTTTAGCTCTATATGGCTTAATGCTCCATATATGCTATATCTTGAGATTTGATAGTCATAGAGGCTTTGTGTTACATGCACAACTCACATTGGTGGTATTATTTAGTTATAGTGGTGATATGATGCTATATTAATATTTGAATGGTAACAATAGATATATCAATGTTAGTCGCTTTGATATAATTTGTAAACTTATACTATACAAGTTTGATTAGAGCTATTTGATACAACGTCATTAGCCAATGATAGAATTTATTTCTTTGTGATGTTTTAATATTTTTTCCATACCATCCTTCCTGGACAAGGAAGTTCGGGTTGTTAGGTATATATCTACATTTGCTCCCCTGCAAGTGTGCTCTTATGAATCAAATGATAAGGTAAATACATATTGATGATATATAAGTTGAAACTTAAAACTACAAACACCGACATAGGACAACAACACAACACAGAATCAACAATTTTCAAAAAAAGCAAGACACAACACATTGGGGACCCACCAGAATATATATTTTTATGTCTAAGCTATTAATACTTCATTCAAATACTATAGAAATGGAGTAAGAGAATGTATGTAGCTGACCCCAACTAATCTGGGACTAGGTTTTTGTTGAGTTGAGTTGAGAGGAGATCGAAACAAACAAAATAATGCAATATAACACCAACTAAAACTAAAAACAACTTATTTCATACTTCAAATGCAAGAAAAAAAGTTACATGACCTAATTACATTCCATCCAAAATAATAATCTACATTCCATATCTTAACAATTCATGGTCTTGCCTACAAAATCACAGAGAAATAACTATTGAGTTTGAATCCTTGTGACCTCCTGCCTCGCCATGACTTAACAAACAGCAACCAATGACTCAATTTTAAGGGCCATATAACAAGCAACATCGAAAGAGCAAAGAAAACACAAAAACTAAAATATCCACACACTCACAGCCGGCTTGCCAAATTAGGATTTTCAAAAACAACTTTTTTAAACCTTCATATATATATATATATATACGAGTTAGACACACACACACCCCCCCCCCCCCCAAAAAAAAAAACACAGAACGATTCAAGCAATATTTAAGGAAACAAAAATTAAACTTAAAAAAAAAAAAAAAATCTGTCTGTTCTCTCTATCTTACCATCATTGGCTGCTCGACCCGATCTCCATGCCGATGATGAACAACAAACAAAACAAATCCAGCAACTGAGATGAATCCAAGAAGCGCCCAGATCCAACACGAAAACCTCCTTCGAACAGTGCGCCGGTGGTCGGCCACCCGCCGCCGCATCTTTCGCCGGCTCGTTCCACAATTTCACCACCGGAAAAGAAATTCAAAATGGTCACCCATCATCCGCTCAAATTGGATCAAGGAAGCAATGAACTAGAACACCACCACTCCGAATCAAGTGATATACAAGCTAAAGACGTGAAAAGAGCTGGTCTTGTAATCTACGAATGGATTGGGAGTGAAGAAGAGTAGTGTTTTTCTTCCGCGAATGGTTTTGAACGACAAAGGTTTCCACATGAATGTGAGCTTTGCGAGAGGGAAACAAACAGACGAATTGGTGAAGGAATTGGGGGCGGCCCGATCTGAGAAAGGAAGGTTAATCGGGCAAAAATACACAATTGAGGGAGTTCAGATAAAATACCATCAACAACATCCGTACTCTTTTATGTGCAAATCCAATCAATAGTTGACGAACAAAAGCTTTTTAGATACTATTTAATTTGAAAAAAATATACATACATATATATATATATTTTAAGCCAATTCATAATTAATAATTAAATAAATCCTCTGATAGTCTTAAAAAACTTAAACTAGTTATGGAAGAACAAACCAGGTTCTTACAAATATATATATATAATTCTACTATACATTAGTTCATGATTGACTTTTTTTTGAAGCGTTTAACGTTTCATTAGAAAAAAAATTATTGCGTTTAGAATTTTAAAAATATTTGTAAAATATTAAAAATTAATGTAAAAATTGATGGTGATAAAATTTGATTAAAAAATTAAAAAATTTTATTATATTTTTAAATAGCGTTAAAAAAAGTTTAAAGTTTAAGTGAAACTTAAGGCCCCATTTGGATGCCACTAAAATTTTAGGGGGTTAATTTACGAAGGGTATATAAGATAGTAAGGCCATGCTTGGATGAGGGTAAAACACCCCTCCAAATCTTATACCAGTGGGACCCACCTATTGCCATGGTTTGGCAAACCATTTTTCCCCCCTCTTCCTTTTCTCCCATACGGGGGCTTCTCCCGGATAATTTTTGGGCAGCCTTGAGGCTAGCCAAAAGTTATCTGGCTCTAGACCCCTGCTTTTTGACGGTTTTAACCTTCGTTATCTCCTTAAAAATTTTAAAAAATATGATATTTATAAATTTATTTTTATAAATTTAATTTTTTAAATAAATTTATAAAAAATTAAAT
>QLOD02000013.1:31443847-31465963 GCA_003260245.2 Sideroxylon spinosum | reverse complement strand
ATATAAGAATTTATGTATATTTATATGACAAAAAATATACCTTGAGTCTGGATTTGGAGAGGGATCAAATGTACACAACCTTAACCTGATAAATGAAAGAAACTCCAACTATAATTATTATACATATTTCATACGTGACCATGTCAATTCAAAAATTCAGTGCATAGACGTATATATTGTCAAACTTCGAAGGAGTACAATCTAAAATTGGTGTTCAGACAAATAAAAGGAAAAGAAAACAGCAATTTAAAAGTAATTGTAGGTGTGGAACGCCCCTCCTCCCCCAAACTCTGCAACTGGTCAAAATTGTAAAATAGGCCAGCTTTGCACTTGATGCAAAACCACACACGGAACAAGATCTCACCTTTTTTTGGAGCTCAGAGATGGATTCATTCATTAATTGGTTCTGCAAGAAAAATCAACAGCACTTACAAAATCTAATAAACAAACTAAAAGGCAGCTAAAAATTAAGAATTCGCTCATTTCACCTTTTTCGACCTTATATGTTTGAGAGCAGAGTCGAGCTGGTGCTCCAAGTTTTGAAGCTCTTTGAGACTCAAGCTATCGAGCTCCTCTCCCATAAAATGCCTGCAAACATCCATAATTATTTTTAACTTCCATGCTATCTCATATCGTCTTTGCTAAGAGATTCTATTTGCATAATCAGATCCTGGGCATCCTCAACCTTCCAACTACGATTTTGGAGTTGAGTTTTACTCATAGTTCTAATATGGTATCAAAGTTAAGTTCGTGACTTTTAGGCAGGTAACCTGTCCTTCATGGAAGGGAGTGGGTTAGCTTCCATGCTGTTCCATATCACCAATACTAAGTGATTCTATTCTCCTAATAAGATTTTGAACATCTTTACCTCATAATTACGGTTTTAAGATTGAGTTCTACTCATGGTTCTAAAAATTATGATTTATATTGACCTTTTAACTACAATGAGTAAAATTATGTCCGTAGATTGCTTTTCCCCGTATTTAACATTGATAGGAGGAGTCTCGTCAATTGGACCGTTCTTTTTAATTGTACAATAATTAGCTAATTGGAGGGTGAAGCAACTAGCAGTACCTTTCGTTTCTTTGCAGAACCTCAAGTCTAGCCTTGAGCTTAGCGTGTTCCAGAGTCCAGCTTCCCTAGACAAAATTTACAGATACATTGATTAATGTCTTAATCCTTCAATTAGCAAGCAATGGTTAATTAAAAAGAAACATCCAACTAATTTGACTGTGCACCGTTGAATGTTTATTTTAGTACAACTAGTCTTAAACTCGGATGAAGCAAGAGGATTGCGGGTGATTGATGGTTAAAATAAAACATAGTCACTTCGTATGTTGATCCATATCGATGGCATACCTGTGTTTCGAGATCAGTGGCAACAAGCTGCCTCTCTGCACAAGAGTATCTCTCATATCGTTCAAGAATCCTTTCCATGCTGTTAAGAAGAAAACAATAGTAAAAACATTGGTAAGTACATAACCAAAAAAAGAATCATTGAAGTACTAAGAGGAATCAAAGTCGAATCTTAGAAGCACCCAACAAAAACTTATCCAATTGATTAAGAACGTCTTCTTTTTTTCTTTTTCCTTCTTTTTATCTATAATATTTCTTCTTACCCTCTTAATAAAAAAAGATCAGAATGAAAAATAATGAACAAAGTAGTTACTAAATAGCATAACGAAAGGGAGCTCGGCACACATTTCACACGATAAAAATACTGCTGATGGCCACTAGTCGTAGTATCCACCTTTGTGTACTGATTTTTTTATGTAGCATAAATATAGGAAACCGAATATTTACATATTTACATATATTTATGCACATCAAACAAGTCGCTAGTTGCAAGATTCAAGAGATCGAGCACTCAGTTATAATGAGCGACACTAATTTGCCATAAACACTTGTAAGCAATTGTGCTTTAACCAAGCACATTCAGGTAACAGATATTTGAAACTTACAGGCTGTCATCACAAAGTGTTTTACACTCGAAGATGTGTATAACATCGCTCGAGCTCTAAAGTTTAAACCATATAAAGACCAAGAGTAGCCAATAACCATTTTTTTGGTTTTTTTTGAAGATGGGAGCCTACAGTCATTGCGCTTCAAATGTGCACTAAGTAAAACCATCGGACTCATATAATAACTCAGAAACCATACAAACCAAGTATCTAGACCCTAAGCATATGCTTCAACATGAATCGCATAAAAAGTTAGAATGAATCACATAAAAAGTTAGATTAGAAACCTCTGATAGAATACCTACTCATAACCCAGTAGATAAAGTATATTACATAATAGTATTCAAGCATACTAAAATATGTATAATATTATAATTATGATAGAAATAGAATCATTTTTGTTTTGATATCCTATTCTAACGTACAGCTTTTGAAATTACCTTTATTTATGCATGAGCATTATTTAATTGAAAAATTTATTGAATATTATTATTTTCAAATTGCTATTATTATGTTTGCCTTGACAATCTATTCACTGGACTTTTAACTCACCTCTCATTTTTAATATTTTTCAAGTGAAATAAAAGGATCATAGTCAAGAATTTTGAATTGGGTTCGGACCTTGACTCATAAGTTTGTGATCTCCTATGTGAAAATTTAATTGTTTGCTTTGGTTTTATGAAGGTCTGTGTGTGTCATGTGTCAAGGCATTGTAGTTCACAACTAATCTCATCATTAGTTTGGGTATGACAATGGGTACCTTTAGCATCGCTGTTCCCATATCACTAGATCTCTTTAACTAAATACAAAAATAAGCACCGCAAAAAATCAATCCTACTCACAAGATAATGTAAAAGGTGGCACATAGCACAAAACACCTAACATTTACTACTGAACCCCAAAGTAAGCAGAATCTAGCGCTCTGATATCATAAACTATCACACTACAAATCTTATTGTTTGGGATAGATGGTATAGGAAAATGAGACCTCAATTTTCTAAAAAAGTTGAATAAGTGCTAACTATAGTATAATCTAAACAAGGAAGTTGTTAACCACTTGTTAAGGGCGGTCCAGGTCAATTTTGTGCAATATGATTGCAATTACAGTAATAGATTACTAATAACAACGTTTCTCATTCCGTATTAAATAAATAAAACATAAGAAATGAAAGAGTTGACATCCGGCCAACAAAATATAAAACCACATTAAAAGTAACGATTCTCTGGTACTGAGCCACAAAGTACAAATAATGGAAAGATAATACTTCTCCAAAAGACCCACATCTTAGGCACAACAAATGACACATGTATTGTTGATCTCTAAAATTTATACACTAAACTGGTATTCAATAATAATCAAACTCAAGCCCCTTAACCCAAGCTTCTAACGTACGTTAGAAACAAGCCCTCATATTTCAGAATTATTCCATAACTATTGTTTCAATTTTAACAAATAAGCAGAATATAAGCACAAATAACACTAAATGGGTTGGGTTGGTACCATATAAACTGTTAATTTACCAACTCCAAAATAGATAAATCACATGTGATTACTGAAACACAAATATGTATTGGGAGCACTTAAATCTCAGTAAGTGTTTATTTATGCATTTTTCTCATATTAATCTTAATATTAAATTCCAAAAACCATAAGAATAAATAGTGTTATGCAATGAGATGCAATTCCATCAACGCCTAACATTATCCTGTGATAAGTAATACTTAATATAGCAAGTGAGATTATCAACAATGTCATTTATCAAATCACAACAAATTAGGTGACTTAGCATAGTGCACTAGTTCATCATCCACCTCATTTCAATACGACTAACAACATGATGTAATCACATCATTAATCAACTCATTCACACACTGACAAGCATCCTACATCAACATCCCAACTCCAAATGACTAGACAAGTTATATTTATCAATAGAGGACATTCAAGTTAAAATCTCATTCAATTTCGTTTTTACGAAAATGAATCCCGTTCATACAATGAATACATTTGACACGTCAATATCTCAAAAAATGACAATATTTGCTCACAAGCCATAAACACAAACACATATATCTAATGACTCAACCTAGGCCCCATACACATGATATGCCTCAATCATGCACAATCAGTGAAAATAACTCATTTTAACATGTTGAAGTCAACACACACACAAATAAATAAATAATCATCAATTAAGTATACATACAACCAAGTCCTACCATCTTAACGTGAAATCTACTCATCAATCATGGAGATTTAACATACACCTACCTAAATCATGATGAAAAACAAGAGAATAAGAGATCACCAATTTAGGCTCCCAAATTTGAAGCTACAAATATCTTCCCACGGTCACGATGTAGAAGTGATGTTGGTGAAAAACCAAGCAAAACCCTTATCTTTCTATCTCCTTTAAACCAGAAGAAGACAAAAATAAAAAAAGAAAGAGGAAATAAAGAAAGAAAAAAAAAATTTGTTGTAGGCTCTCCGACTCAACCACCTATTTCGAACCCAACTTAATTTTTTTTTTTTTTTTTGGTAGTTACTTCGAAACCAACTTAACCCCAGAAATAAAATAGGTCACCAATGCCAGTAACATATCTCAAATTCAAAGCATTAAAATAACCCAAATTATCAATAAAACTTCAATTTATGCCAAACTTCAGTACTGGGTATTACACTACAGTATAGCATACGTTCATTAATAATAGAATTGAAATTTTAATTGGATAAATATTAATTTGTAAGTCTTGTAACCGAATTATTTATTTAGTGCAAGTTTGGTTGCTTTCTGCCTAGGATTCAAGATTTTTCTAATGGTATTGTTGTTAATCCCAGTTAATTTGGAACTTCAGTTTTCTTAATTTGAGTTTCAGTTAATAGTTGTTGATACAGAATCAACTAATTAATCTATAATGTCAGCATAAGACTATTATTTTCTCTCTCTGTGTTTTCTCATAATTTTCCAAACTTTGCTTCCGTACATGTATTCTCCTCTCAATTTTATTCATTCTCTAAGGCCACGTTTGTTTGCTAGACTCGAACACGGAATAAGGACTTGTCCATGAACCCCACAAAAGAAATGTTTGCTTTGCAATTATTTGACCAGACATTGAATCCTGAACTGATTGTATATCCTGTAACTCGGTGGATTTAAAAACCCATGAGGGTGTGGTATTATTTATACCCTATTCCCAAATTTGCTTCTTGCTAAAATTTATGTCTAAACTTATTTCTTGTTATATCTCATATCAAATCATATCTTTGATCCCACTTCATATCCCACCAACCAAACACAAAAAAAATCTTCCCATATAAAAAACTAATCTTATATTATATCCAGTCCCACATATTATCTCACGGTAACATTTATACTCTATCATCCAATCCCTCCAATCGAACATAACCTAAAACTTTGTTTGTTTGCCGGATAAGTTTGAGGGGTAAAACTTATCATCCATGGGTCCATGCATGTGAAGTGTTTGTTTAGCTTTGTGGTTGAGGGATATTCAATTTCAACATAATTCAATATCCTCCAAAATACCGGAGAAGGCATCCTATAGAGAGAGTGGTATTATTTATATACCATTACCGGATTTGTTTCCTGCTAAAATCTAAAAGTCAAAAATTATTTTCTATCACATAACATATTTTATCTCATTTTAGAACTCATCAATCAAATATATATAAAATTAATCTCATATTATATCCAATCCCATATATTATCTTTTTAAATATTTGCAGAGTCAATACAACGTGTACTTGCTGCTAGCAAGTAGTGTGCTAGCCTCCCCCTTACGCCCAACCAAATTTCATAACAGGAGATGATGGGCCGTTAAATCAATGGACTGAGGGCCTGGGCCTTTGGTACGAAATTATCACCATGACCTATTAGAACGTGATAAAGAAATCACACAAGTCAAATAGGTAGAAATCCAAGACTCAACCAACACTACTCCAGGTCCTTCGAACATAAAAAGGGATGGTACAACCAAATCTTGCATGTAACCATACCAGCATAAGCTGAAAGCATCGCATCGTTGGAACGATTTAACTTGTCGGTCTAAAAAGTTCAAGCAGTGGCCGGCGCAGAAGTCATAAGCAAAGGGTTTTATTAGTAACTAAAGTTCAGAGCCCACTTTGTCTGTTTCCTCGTAACCGAATTTTCGAGTGTTGGCATCAGGCTCGAAATTCCCCATATCCTGGTTTACTTAAAAGAGTTTGATTTCCTAACTAAAAATTCTCATGTATTGTTCTCATGCATCTTCATTGGGTTCCTTCCCCATAGAATTGTTGCGTAACTGGATTCGAGATTCACTAACGGTCTAACACTGAAATTTCTCAAAAGTACAGGGAGAAACTTCTTTACTCCAATATATATATATATATATATATTCTCCAATTTAAGCCCACAAGTATTGCATTGATTTCCACGGCCACAATTTATGTTTTAATAATTTTAGACACTGTCATTTTTCGTACAGAAATTTATTTGTTTACGAATTTATATAACTCCAAAGATCTATTTGTCTACCTACTAACATGGGCCCATTTAGGAAGCAGTAAGCTATTAGCTACTAGTTTTCTGATTTTTTTATAAAATAATTAAATTTATCCTCTTATATTTTAAATTTTTTTTAAATTTTCAAAAGTAAAAATATCAAATTAACAAAAATAAAAAAAAAAGTTAAACTACTAGTTTTTTCCTCCCAAACATTAAAAAAAAAAAAAACTTAGCTTTTTAGTAGTTTACTAGTAGTTAGTTATAAAAAACTATTTTTTTTTCCTTTTCCAAACTCAACCTAAATATAACTCTGACTGTTAGTTAGTTCAACTAGTAAAACAATAGATTTGCTCCCTAGTAGTCACTAGTTCGAGTCTCCTCAGGGCCACTGGAGGGTTTATCTAATCGTTAACTTCAGGACCCCAAATATTAGTCGAGATACACGCAAGCTAGCTCGAACTCCCTCAGCTACCAAAAAAATAAACTCAACCCAAATATGACATGATATTTCTAAGCCTCTAGAGAACATTAGGGGTGTTTTTGTAATTATTCAAAAGAGTGAATTATACTTTTCTTCCCTTAATATATGGATAATTACGTTTACCGCATCTCAACATTTAAAAATTACATTTATCTTCCTTATTTTAAAATATTATTAACATTGACTCCCTTTCATTAAATTAACCGTTAAAAGTTAACAGAAAATATTAAAGGAACTAAAATTTTCTAAGTATTTTTGTTACCGTACCCCTCCGTCTTTTATATCTTTGTCTGTTTTCTTTATATAAATTCCTAAAAACAAGTAAACAAAAACAAAATTAAAATTTTTTTGTGAAGAAAACTAAGAAAGATGTGAGAGGAGTGTAAAATAGAAAAAACACCTAAAATTTTGGTTACTTTAACATTTTCTGTTAAGTTTTAATGGTTTATTTAACGAAAGAAGGTCAATGTTAATAATATTTCAAAATAAGGAAGGTAAATGTAATTTTTAAATACGAAGGAATAGTAAATATAATTACCCAAATATTAAGGAAATTTGGATGTAATTTACACCCCTTAAAAAAAAGACGCGTTACAACTAAATCAAAATTGTAATTAATATCAAATCTCATCTTACATGGATCATTGACTAGTTCAATATAGATGGGGCTAATCGCATTTACACCCCAATGTACTTAGACTCACTTTACTTTTACACTCCCTGTATCGGGCTTGGGGTTAAAAAATTGGAGCAAATCTAAGAAGGTTATTGAAGAATTTCATTATGTGGACTTAGGGGTTGCCTTAGCAGCGCTCTATCCCTTCTGTAGACATTCACTAATTCATTATTTCACTATTGTTAGGACTTCCTCGCTTATGAAGACACGCAATTTGGGCTGTTCAAACTCTATATGCGATCACAACTCGATTCTTACCCCTAGTACTTAAATTTCCAACATCACTCTAAAACTTGAGGGTTCGAGAAAGCCTTTTGCTAGTCAAACCACGACTACAAATGTTATTCGTACGATAGTGGATTAAGGTACGCAATGAACAGAAATCATGACAAAAGGTTTAAATCTCAAAAGAAGTGCGGCATTACGCGCTATGCGTAAAACTGGTATATTATGAGCTATCATTATGCCACATAATAGCAACAGACCTCTTAAAAAATACGTGTGAAAATAATCATGATCACCAAAAGATTATACCATCTAGGCATAAAGCAACAGCCTATGATTATTATTGTTCACTGAAAGGAAACCAAAATAGTTACCAAAGTCCATGACTAAGTGGGATCCTTTACCATCATTATTCCTATATAACCCGATATCCTTGACTAAATATAGGAATAACACAGCAAAAAAAAAGTCAATCCTACTCAGAAGATAATGTAAAAGATAACAAGTACAAAAAACCTAAAGTTTACTACACAAGCCCAAAGTAAGCAAAATCTAACACTGATACCATAAACTGTCACACCCTAAACCTCATTGTCTGAGATAGATGGCATAGAATATAAAATCTAGATTAAAAGTAACAAAACTCCAATGATGAGCCACAAATACAAATAATAGAATGATAATATATAATAAGTCTCCAAAAGACCCACATCTTAAGTCACAACAAATGACATTTGCACTGAACCATAAAAGGTGTGAGCTCAAGAATCCAATAGGTAGAATCGTGTATACTTTACAAATGTGCCGTTGATCTCTAAAATTTGTAGATTGAAATAACACTAAACTGGTATTTGTTAAAGTTGTGACTCATTTTGACTCACGAAAATATATAAAAGTTGGGGGTGCAAGTGTTTACCCCACGGTACGGCATAGTTAGTACAACAACTTGCTGACATGGTCTCTGAGAGTAGCTAGTAAAAGCAGATAGATGTATAAGTAAAAGAGAAGCTTGCTAGATGTCGCTTGGTGCTCACTGAGACTGCATTGTTGTCCGATGCTCACTAGGAAGGCCGTTGGTAGGGTCACTGACTTCGCTTACAAAAAATAGGATTTTGTGTCGAGACTGATTAGGTTACTGGGAACCTCGCCCAGCAAGCGATACGCCCAGTTTTAATTCCATGGTGTTCTAAAGTTTGGTTTAAGATTTTCAAAGGTTAGGGTTGAGAGAAAAGTTAAGAACAAAGTGATAACGTTGTCTAAGAGTTTTTAAGGATCTCTCATCTCTCTTTTGTAATTCCTTACTCTATTATTAGAATTTTTTTATTGCAAATTAACATCTTATCGTACCTATGGATATGGGCAAATTTTTAAACCACGTAGATCTTGTGTTTTTTGTGTGTGTTATTTTCTTATGTTCATTTGTATGTTTGTAATTATTCGTTCGATTGTTGCACACAAAGGTGATCCAGTTATCCACACAATAAATTTGTATCAGAGTTGTGAATTTAATATGTTTGAAGGAAGCTCTTCGTTTTTAAAGTTCTACATCGGCAAGTTCAATGAAACAAAATATTTCGAATTGTGGTAACGAAGGGTAAAAGATTTATCGATGCAATAGGAAATGGTAAAGGCATTGGCAAACTACAAAACTAGAAAAGATGAAAAAAGTAGGTTGGCTTTAACTTCAAGTAAGGGTAATGGCAACAATCAGATTGTGTATGGATGATGATGTAATGCAGCACGTTATTGAGAAAGAACCACCAACAAATGTATGAAATAAACGCGAAGCGCAATACATGTCTAAGTCTTTTACAAACAAGTTTCATCTTAAGCAAATGTTATATCGCTTACAGATGGAAGATGGGTCAGAATTGAAACTCAATCAAATCATCAAGGATTTGAATAGGATGCAAGTTAAGTTTGAAGACGAACACAAGGCTCTTTTATATTGCACTTACTACCATATTCATCAGTGTACGAGAATTTGATTACAACCCTTATATACGGTAAGGAAACTCTTGTATATGAGGAGATTACTAGAGTCTTATTGAACTTTCAACAAAGGAAAAAGTACAATGATTGGAATTCTTAGGGAAATGGTCTTGTTGTGAAGAATAAGCAAGATAGAAAAAGGAGCAGACATAGGTAATTGAAGGGAAATAAGAATCCTCAGCCCAAGTCCAATTACACAATTCTTCTAGCTGAGGAGAAGCACCGAAGACCCAAGGAAAGTAAAAGAAGGCATTCGCGGAATACACGGCTAACTTTTTTGTATTATTATTATGTTTATTTTTAATATTTATTATTTTATTTACAATTTTACCTTTCTTTTAACCTAGACTATAAATAGTGATTTTGGGTTTTTGTTTTAAAGAACGCGGTATTCTCAATTTCAAATTGAAGACATTTAAGTCTTTGTGCTTTGTTTACCTAAGTTTCAAGATTGAAACTTATTTATTTGGGATTTGATCATGTGTTAATCCTTTATTCGCTATACGCTACGTCAAGTGGTATTAAAACAAGAGTTTCCTTAATCATATGGCCAACCTTGGTGGTGGTAATGGCAACCAAACTCATGGCTGTGATCATGGGTTGCAGGCTGTTTGGAGAGCAATTGAAGAATTGCAAACGACGACACTTAACATAAAACAAACAACTACCGAGATTGGGCGGTTAGGCTTTCCTATTAATTAGGGCTTTTCTATAAGTTGGTGTCGATAGGAACAGAGAGGAAGGAATAAATCAAGTAAATAAAGGTGGCCATTATAGACCGGTTCCAAATCCTATCCCAAATCATCCTAGAAGACTAGTTGATGATGATGATTTTGACAGCGAAGATGAAAATGCAATTCTAGGATTTGAAGCAATTCACCTAGGCGGTGGCAGAATTGGAGAAAATTGGCGACAACAAAATCGCAAAGACGATGAATTCAAATTAAAGGTAGATCTTCCATCTTTTAATGGCGATCCTGATATAGAAGGATTATTGGATTGGCTAGCTGAGGTAGATAATTCTTCGATTATATGGAGATTCGTTAAGAAAGGCTTATTAAATTAGTAGCCTATAAATTAAAGGGTGGTACATCTATTTGGTGGGAAGGATTGAGAGAGACTATAATTCGTGAGGAGGTGTGGTCCCGTACGAACTTGGTAAAGAACGAAACAATTGTTGAGGGGTGGATTTCTGCCTCCTGACTATGAACAGTATATATTTAAGTCTTATTAGCATTGCATCTAAGGGAACCGCACTATGAATGAGTACACTGCTAAGTTTTTTAGATTAGCAGAGAGAAACCAGTTGTCTAAGAGTAACATCCAATAAGTAGCCCATTACTTAAAGGGTTTAAAACCTACTATTTGAGATAGAATTGGAGTTCAAATGATGGATGAGTGTGCAAGATGTAAGACATTTGGCCTTGAAATCAGAGATAATACTCTAAGAACGTCTTCATAGTGACAACTTTCACAGATATAGTGGGGGTAATAACAAGCCCATGGCAGATTGAGGCAAGGCACATCTTGTAACGACCCGCATCTATACAGTACGATATTATCCGCTTTGGGTTTGGTAATCTACTTCCCAGGAGGTCACCCATCCTAGCACTGCTCCCACTAGAGCACACTTAACCCTGGAGTTCCCACTGAACCCAATGCCCTCACGGCTTTAAAACGCGTTGTACTTGATGTCGAACATTACATATATGCCACTTTCTTCCACCACCCAGGCGATGTGGAACGGAAGGCATTGCTTCCCTGTTTCACCTCTTGCTTCACTCTCCCGCAGGTAAAGTCTCTCACAAGCAGGTCCCTCGCAGTCCCTCACACATCTAGGAGCAATAGAATCTAAAACATCTGACCTTGTTATGAATGCTGATAAATGGACCATAAGTAAGCCTACGAGAGGTACTGTGTTTATTTCTCCTAAGGCCAACAATAACCCATACACTAAGCATGTTCCTATCAAATGTTTTAAGTATAACGAAGTTGATCATTGTTCTAGTGATTGCTCAAGGAGAAAGGCTGTGAATGTAGTTGAGCGTAAGGATGAGGAAATTCTTAAGGAAGGTGAGCGTTTTGATCTGATGGACAAGTTGTTGAAGAGGAGTATGAATATGAAAAATATAATTGTGTGGTGAAGAAGTTGATCTTATCGCAATATCAAGAAGATGATTCCCAAAGCCATAGAACTTTTCACACTAGATGTCTTGTGCAAGGGAAAGTGTTGATGTCATCATTGATGGGGATAGTCAGAAGAATATAATTTGCAGAGATATGGTAAAGAAACTAGAGTTTACTCCTGAAGCACACCCTAATCCTTACACCATTGGGTGGATTAAAGAAGTTGGTGGTATTCAAGTGAACGAGTAATGCAAGGTGCCATTCTTTATTGGCAAATATTTTGATGAGATATATTGTGATGTGGAAGACAATAATGCTTGCCAACTGTTATTTGGTACATTTTGGCAGTATGATATGAATGCTAGGCATTTGGGTAAAAGTAATAGGCATTTGGGTAAAAGTAATATTTATTAGATAGAGAAGGATGGTGCCAAGTATAATCTACAACCATTGAAGGGAACACCTCAGCTGAAAGCATCTAAAACAGAGGGGAGAAATTTCTTTACAGTTACCCATCGCCAAGCTGATTTTGTAGTCAAGTGCAAGGAGATTAGGAAGGTTCACTTGCTGATTGTAAAGGATGAAGCTAATTGCGATAAAGTAAGGGAAGAAAAACAACCGGCAAAGGTGCAAGCTCTACTGGAGGAGTTTCATGATGTTGTCCTTGAGGATGTCCCTAATGAACTTCCACCTATAAAGATATTCAGCATCATATCGATTTGGTACCTCAAGCGAGCCTACCCAATTTACCTCACTACTGGATGAGTCCTAAGGAGAATGAGATCTTACGTGAAAAAAGTAAAAAAGTTTCTGCAGAAGGGGCATATTCAACCCAGTATAAGCCCATGCGCAATTCCAGCCTTACTGACGCCCAAGAAAGATAGGAGTTAGAAGATGTATGTTGACAGTAGAGCTATTAACAAAATTACCATTGGTTAAAAGTTTCCAAGCCCGAGCCTTGACGACATGCTTAATCAGCCTGATGGTGCAATGTTTTTATGAAATTAATCTTAGGAGTGGTTACCATTAGATCAGAATTCATCTTGAAGACGAGTGGAAGACAGCTTTTAAGAGCAGGGATAGATTATATAAATGGTTAGTCATGCCCTTTGGATTGAGCAATGCACCTAGCGTTTTTACGATACTGATGAATCAGGTACTTAAATATATTCTGGGTTAATTTGTTGTGGTTTACTTTGATGATATCCTGGTTCATAGTAAGTCTATTGAAGGTCATATTAAAGCTATATTCGAGGTGTTGAGAGAAAATAAGCTTTATGCTAATGTAAAGAAGTGCATGTTTATGCGGGACATCTTATTATTCTTGGGGTATGTAATGAGTAAAGAGGGGATTAAAGTAATGAAGAGAATGTGAAAGCTTCTATGTGAAACCTACTCCTAAAAGTATGGTTGATGTTAAAAGCTTCCATGGGTTCTACTTTCTATAAGAGATTTATTAAACACTTCAGTACCATTGTTGCACCAATTACTAAGTGTTTGAAGAAAGGAAAATTCCAACGAAGAGATGAGCAAGAATAGAGTTTTGCAGTGATTAAAGAAAAGCTATGTACAACTCCAGTCTTAGCTCTACCTAGCTTTGATAAATTATTTAAAGTGAAGTGCAATGCTAGTGGAGTTGGTATAGGGGTTGTTTTATCACAAGATAAGAGAATGGTTGCTTTCTTTAGTGAGAAGTTGTATGAAGCAAAAGGGAAGTGGTCTACAAATGATAACGAATTTTAGGCCGTCATGCGAGCTTTGAAGACATGAGAGCATTATTTGATTGCTAAGGAATTTGTGCTCTACAGTGATTATCAAGCTTTCAAGTATTTGAGTAGTCAAAAGTAGTTAAATAATGCCATGCATGCTAGATGGTCAGCTTTTATTAACAATTTTCCTTACAAATTAGTGGACAAGCCAGGACAACAAAACCGGGTGGCTAATGCTTTGAGCAAGCAAGTGGCATTGGTGAAAACCCTTAGTGTGTAAATTGTAGGGTTTGACTCGAAGGAGTTGTATGCACAAGATTATGACTTTTAGCATATTTAGAGGCAACCAATAGGCGATTTCTCTGTTTTTAATGGTTTTCTTATGAAAGGAAATTAGTTATGCCTTCTTGGTACTTCTATTCGTGAGAAGGTCATTAGAGATTTGCATGGAGGGGGTCTAGTAGGTCATCTTGGGAGAGACAAAACAGTGGCAACAGTTAGGGAGCACTACTATTGGCCTAAGTTGCGAAGGGATGTGACTCATATAATGGAGAGATGCTATGTACGCCAGACTTCCAAGGATCAATATCAAAATACAGGTTTGTACAAGCCATTGCCAATTCTTGAAACTATTTGGGAGGATCTTTCTATGGACTTATTGTTAAGGTTATCGCGAACTTAACAAGGTATCGATAATGTGTTTGTTAGTGTATTTTTTATTGTAGAAAGACCACAAATGCAACTTCTACTACCAAACTATTCTTTAGGGAGGTTGTTAGGTTACATAACGTGCCTAAGACCATTACCTCTAACAGAGATACCAAGTTATTAAGCCATTTTTGGAGCATTTTGTGGCAGTTGTTTGATTCTTCGTTAAATTTTAGTAGTACAATCCATCCTCAAACTAATGGTCAAACTGAAATGGTGAATTGAATCTTAGGTAATTTACTTCATAGCATTTGTAGTAGCGGGCCTAAATATTGGGACTTTGTCATTGCACAAGCAAAATTTACTTACAATAGTGCAGGTAATAGTACAATAGATAAATAATATTTTTTTTGTTATGTATATGAAAGTTCCTAATCATGCTTTGGATTTTGTGAAGCTTCCAAAGGTCCCAAGTCTTAGTGTGGCAACGGGTAATTTAGCTGAGCAGATACAATCTGTTCAAAAGAACGTCAAGCAGAAGCTAGAGAAAGCCAATTCAAAGTACAAGCAAGCTGCAGACAAGCATAGGAGACGCCATGAATTTAATATTGGAGACAAAGTGATGGTGTTTCTTAGGAAAAAAAGAGACTACTAGTTGGTCCACACAAGAAGTTAAAGCCAAAGAAATATGGGCCATTCAAGGTCATTCGGAGTTGAGTTCTTTCTGATTGGGGGTGAATGACGCAGATCGCCTAGCTAAAAAGAAACAACAAAGACACAAGCAGAATTGAAAGAATGCATTCGTGGGATGGGCGACTGACATTTTTTTTTTATATTACATTAGTTTTAATATTTTATTACTCTATTTACAATTTTGCCCTTTCTTTTAACCTAGACTATAAATAGTGATTTAGGGTTTTTTGTTTTGAAGAACACAATATTCTTAATTTCAAATTGAAGACATTCAAGTCTGTCCTTTGTTTACCTAAGTTTCGAGATTGAAATTTGTTTGTTTAGGATTTGATCGTGTGTCAATCATTTCTTCACTATACGCTGCGTCATCTAGAAAGAATAATAATCTTCAACGCTTCAAATGTAACAGAAAGGGCCACTTCAAGCTGGATTGCCCAAAGTAAGACAAAGACACATGCGGCGAGAATAAAGATAGTTTAAAATCTACAAACATTGCGACGAATGACTCAGAAAACAGCGACCTACTTTCAGTTTCATTGAATTCAAATCACCTAGTAGATTCTTAAGAGCTAAATTTGGCGTGTTCTTTTCACACGATGCCAAATGGTTCTACATCTGTAGATTAGTGGGTTCTAATTCAATTCTGATGGGTAATGACATTTCATGTAAAGTTATCATAATAGGAAATATCAAAATTTGCTCGTTTGATGATGTGGTATGAATCCTCTATGATTTAAGAAATATTCCTAATTATAAGAATAATCTTATTTTATTGGGTGCCTTAGATTCGAACGGATTTAGTTTCGAATGTAAGGACGGGACAATGAAAGTTTTAAAGAAAGTGATGGTGGTCATAAAAGGGCAAAAAGTATACGAGAACATCATAGTTTGCTAGGGAACACAATTGCATGTGGAGTTTTAACTCCACACGGCAACGTCTGAATCCAATAGTACAGTTTTGTGGCATATATGGCCAAGGCATGTGGAATAACATGACATAATGGAGCTAGACAAGCAAAGTCTGCTTAAGGGAGTGAAGACATGCAAACTTGATTTTTGCATGTATTGATATAAGAAAAGCAGACTAAAGTGTAGGGCAAAACAGTTACATACAAGATGTAAGGCATTCTTAATTATATCCCAGTTTTGACCCTTTGCTAAATTCTCGATTTTTCTAATGTTATGGTTGTTAATCCAAATAATTTGGGACTTAAAAGTTTTCTTAATTTGAGTAGATTGCTGTTAGTTAATCTAATTTATCCTAAGATTATATTAAATTATAAGATTTGAATGAGCAACATTTTAAAGTTTTCAACACGTGGGATTATACCATTAGGAAGGGTATTTGTTGTTTCAAATTTATTTATAGTAATAAGCATTAATGTTCCCAAGTTAAACAGAAGCTTTTAATAGTTGTTAATACAGAGTCTACTAATTAATTAATCGTTTTGCCTATAATGCCAACATAAAATAATTATTTTCTATCCGTTTCTCATAATTTTCCAAACCTTTGCTTCCATGCGTGTAATCTCCTCTTAATTTTATTAATTCTCAAAGTATTTGCAGAATCATTTTTGCTCCTACTGCTCCAGTCACTACATCGTGTACTTGCTGCTTGCGGGTTCTGTACCCCCACCCCAAATTTCATAATAGGACACAATGGGCCATGAAATCAATGAATGGGACCTTTGCTCAGGTCACCCATCCAATACCAGTTAACAAAAAAATCTGTATTTTTTTCTAATCAAATTTCGTCAAATATCACTTTTACATCAAATCTTTATATTTTTATTATACTTTTTGACCAATTTTTTTTCATCCAAACACCTCCTAAATCTCAATTCGAAAATCTCACATTAGATAGCTAGGTAGCCATCTATTAACGGGCATGTAGGGAGATTTTCATATGAAGGATTAAATTTACAACAATTAAAAATCTTAAACCCTTAAATGTAGCGATGACAACTGGGAGGTTTAAGAGGAACTCAATTCCATTCTATTATAACGTGATAGGGGAGGGATAAATGAATGAGGCGTAACAGAAACAGTAAAAAAATTAAAATCTGATAATTAAAATCTGATAAAATTCAAACAACATAGAAGGCAAGTACGTAGCAACACCCTTTCCATCCCAATTAGTTCTAAAATTATAAAAATATCCTCATTATTTTCACTTCAAATATTAAAAAATTTAAATATTGAAAATTTTAAATATCGGAATGTTTGTTTTTTTTTATATATTTCATTTTATATTATTATTATTATTATTCTTTTGAATAATAGTTAGTTTGTATACATTTAAATATTGTCTCATTTTGACGGCAAAAAAAGGGAAGAGAAATTTATTTGTGAAAAGAAAATTTTGATTTTACATGTTTTAGATACGTAGATATGAATAGAGAAGTACTTTGCTCAAGATAAGAATGCATATACGTATTAAAATTGCTTATCCATGGCATTATATAGATTATTAGCTAGCTCGATAAAATTACTTATAGAAAACTATCTAAATTTACAAATAATTCATCATTTGGAGTGTCATAAACAAAATTACATCTATTGGTTCACATATAATATTGGATGGTCATATATTGATTAAGCGTGCCAATTATCCATTTATGCTTACTAAAGGCTTGATTTTTTTCCCTTAAATATCTCACTTCTTTTCCTTTTGTGGTGTTTGTGTTTGAAGGTGATAAAACTTGACACTTAAGGCCTAAGAAACACCAAGAGTATAGATTAGCGCGAGCCATGGTAAGAGGATGAGAAAAAAAATGCAAAAACAAGGTTTGGAATTTATTGAAGCATTTCATGGAGCATATGGCATACATATCAAATGGGGACATAAAGCCATGTTACAATAGCTCAGGGGTGTTCACAAGGAAGCCTTTTTAATCCTAAAAACACCCCAAAGGCTGCCCAAGTCAAAAGACAATGCAATTCCAAAAAAGGCCTCAAAAAAGGCCTCATCCTCCTAAAGGACATTCTAACGTAAAAAATCAATTATATGCTGCCAAGATAAAGGAAATGTCCCAAGTTCAAAATAGTCCAAGAAGTGTCGTAGCAGTAAAGTCCATCGTGCTGCCGCTTCGAATTTTCGGCCATAACTCTTTTTACAAAGGTCTATTTGACCTGCACGATTTACTGTTAGAAAGAGGACTCGATTATCTATTACGTTTCTGTTGAAGTCGTCTTCAAATTCCGCTGTTACAATGAACAAAATTGAGACCGAAGTTAGTCTCTAGATTGTTGTCAACAAAAAAGTCCAGCGTGAAACCTCTTCAGTTTTTCGGCTATAACTTTCAATTAAGAAACTCAATCAACTTGCACGATATACCATTGGAAAGAAGACTCGTTAAAATTAAAAACCAACAAACAAAAGAAAAAGTAAAAGTAAGTGGACCTAAACCTTTGAATCATAACTATATCTGCTATTTTGATATAAAAATTCGATAGAGATAAAATTGGACTTGTTGACCCTCTTTTTTTATTTCATTTCTTTGGATTTCTTTGGACTCCACAAGAATTTGTCGATATTTCCGATTAAATCTTCTTGTTCCTAGATGTAGAGTTACAACTTTTCTACTGAAGTCGTCTTCGTTTTGAAGTCCATAAGCTGCTTGAAAGTCAGCCTAAAAATCTGTACAAACCCAGCTGCGAGGTTTTAGCCCCTCCAAGCATGTCCTGCTCTCTTCCAGCCGTGTCCCAGCTATACTGCTGCCCACTCTTCTTAGGGAATTTTTCCTATTCTTCCTCTCTTCTTCTTTTTTATTTTATTATTTTAATTTTGATCGAAGAATTACAGTATAATTTAAGTACACAAAGTTCAATTTCTGTTATGATTATCCCCCCTCCTCTCCCTTTCTAATCTATTTCCCCTTCTTTGATTACGTAATACAATTTCAATTCCATATATTATGTTTAATATGAAGCACTCGTCTTTTAAGTTTGATTTTCAATTATGTTATTAGGCTTCCTGCTTGGCCCCAAATTAAGAAAATGGTTTATTGAGGTGTGTGGATGAAGATGCTTAAGGCTTAAATTCTAAATCCTAAAATTAATTGAATGGAAATCACTTTTAATGGATTCATCTATTGGAATCTCCTTAACAATGTTATTATAATCGAGAAAGAGATTCATGAATTCCTATTTTATGATATCTCTAATCCCAATTCCATATCTTGTTAGGACAAGCCTACCGTTTCCAATCCTCACAAAGTGCATCTTTCCTTTAAACTGAACTTAATTGGTAAACATTTCGGCCTATTACCACTAGAGATGGATAATTCGGCCGAGATAAATAGAATATTCAACTTAGTATGCCAAAATGCTATCATTAAAATTAGTTTGAGCCCAGGTTTTTAAATACAGCGTTTTACGTTACTACACTTTCAATACTTGTTCTCAAGGGGCTCATTTGGAGTCTCAAAAAAATTCAAAAAATTTCAAAAGTTAAACTCCAAAAATTTGAACTTTTTTTAAAAATTTTTCAAAATCCATTGAAACAGACCAAAATAGGACGTTCCAACGGTTTTGTCAAAATTTTTTTAAAAATCGTACTGATATTTGTACCAAAAAGTTTCACAAAACTCCAAAAATTTTTAAGATTCTCCACTAAAATTATGCCACGTGTCACTTTATATAATTTTTAACAACTTCATATTAAATCAATCACAAATATCTAGCCATCATTTCAAAACAACTTTTTACACTCCAAACACCTAAAAGTTACATTTTTTGTTTTTTTTTTTGGTTTTTTTTTTTTAAACTCCAAACACAGCCTAAATACGAAAATTTCAATACTTGTCTTTAGTTTAATTAATCAATCCAAAGCAATTCAAGCAAATCAAACTAAAATTAGATTTTTCATTCTTTCTTAACCACCTAATAAAGTTCAAATTAACCCAATTTCAAGAATCACCTAAAATTAATTAAATTCAAATCTTCAATCTAACTCTCGATGATTTTAACCCCAGAATTAACCAATTTATAGACATTGTTGAATTAACTAAAAGCAACTATTTGATATCAAATCTAATTTTCTACATATCATTAACCAAATTGATATGGACATGATTAGAAATATCTCAAACTTTAGACTTTTAAGCAGTAAATTATGCATCATTTAGGATTTCATAAAGGAAATTATGAACATTTTTGTAAAGTAGAATTGTGCTATCTCCCCAATGGCAAACTAACGGTTGTTTGATGTTAAATTTAATCTTCATTACAAGCCCAATGGCATATGCTGTGTATAGGCTGCATTTATCCCACATCGATAGCAAGAGATATTGGTGTGGTACTTTTATATCTTGAACTCCCTCCCCTCAATAACTAAATTTTAGGGCTCAATTCTTCTAAAATATATAAAAAGTGGTGTCAAAACCTACATTTTGTCTCTCATCCACTAGTGTAAGGGTGACACCATCATTGTGCTAGGCCTAGCTTGACCATTCTACCATCAACACACAACCACAACCCCATTAAAATTATCATGATACACAAAATGTCCCATACCACAACCCCATTAAAATTATCATGATACACAAAATGTCCCATACCAACTTGAGGGCAACTGTAATAGGCGCTTGAATAAACCTTCACTTTAATCCAAAGGGTACATATGCACTTCTATCATTCATCCAAACTTAACCCTTTTCCAGTTAAGCAAACCAAAGAAGCGTCCAACAAACCAAAGAAGCGTCCAACCATGCAACATCATGAATGAGCTAGCGATAATATTAGAGCAAGATTTCCGGACCTCACCACACTCATTGCCCTTGATCAAGTCAATACTACCACTATTACATAAGGATCCACTTCGATACCTTCTTTAAATACCACATGGCTGTTGTTTAATATCAAATCTAATTTTATAAAGATTATTAACTAGCTCGATATAAATATGTATACAAAACTATCTAAATTTAGTTTTCAATAACACAAACCATGAAAATTATGGCTATTTTCGTAAAGTGCAACAGTACTATATGTACATATTGAATAAACTGGAAGCAGCTAATTGATATCAAATCTAATTTTCTACACATCATTAACTAGCTTGATATAGATATGGCTAGTAATCTCTTAAAGTTCAGTTTTCGACACCGTAAATCATGCATAATTTGGGATTTCATACAGAAAATTATGGCCATTTTTGTAAAGTGCAATTTGTTACCTCCCTAAGGACAAACCAACTGCAATTTACGGTTGCTTGATGTCAAATTTGATCTTTGTTATAATTCCACCGACATATTTAATGTATAAGCTACATTTGTCCCACATCAGTAGTATGAAATACTGGTATGGTACTTTTATATCTTGAACTCTCTCCCCTTAACAACTATATTTTGGCGGTTAGTTCTTCCAAGATATGTAACAAATGGTATCAGAACCAACAACATGTCTCCCATTCCCTGTAGTACAGAGGAGGACGCCAGTATTATGCTTGAGAGTTGAGACTACAGTACAAAACCCTACTGCATGGGATGTCTCCCATCCATTTAAGTGTCAGGAATGATGCCAGTATTGTGCTCGCACTATAGTACAAAGCCTACTTGCATGGGTGTATGGGCTGCATTTGTCCTACGTTGAGAGCATGACTAAAAATACTACTTATCGCGTTTCTCTCTCTAATTTGTACTATTTATCCAATTTGATTTATTTTCAAGCAATAGGAATACGTGTCAAGTAAAACAAAGGAGTAAGAATTACATATTAAAGTAGCGGAGAAGCTGCTACATCATTAGGTAATTAAGTTAGAAATTCAAATGTCTTACATGGACTATAAGCATGGTTGGGTTCTTTAATTTGATTGGCCATTGGAAAAATCAATAAAAATTCTATTGTTTATCATATCTACAAGAGTGCTACGAGTTTATCATACAAGAAATTATTCCACTGAAATAAGATACTAAATTTTGCATGTGCCAGTTTAGTTGGGTATTGTGTTTAGTAAAAAAATTTAAAAGTTCATAAAAATGGAAGAAAGTTGATAAATGAAAATAAGTGGTAAAAGTTGATTTTATATTTGGTGAAACAAAAAAATATGAAGAAGTCGAAAAATTTTGATAGAAGTTTGTGTGTGTGTGTGTGTGTG
>QLOD02000013.1:31409710-31436479 GCA_003260245.2 Sideroxylon spinosum | reverse complement strand
TAATTTCTTAACTTTTAGTTTAGTTTAATTCTTGCAGTTTACTTTACTTTTTTATTAGTTAGTTAATCAATGCTTTTCAAACCAAAACCAATTTTCTTTTCCTATTTTTAAAACGAAACCAATAGGTAGAAGAACTTATAAACTTTAGTGTTTAATCTCAAAATTCCTTAAGGATATGATCCTGGAGTCACCATGTAAAAACTACACTGCACGCCCTTATACTTGGGGGTATATTCAGCAACACATTTATGAGGCAGTCAACAATCTTTTTGCTTTTTTGAGTCTTGTTTTGATGATCTTTAGTAGGGATCTATTAGTCACCTCCACCTAACCATTAGCTTAGGGATGTTCTAAATCGCAATAGTGGAGGTTAATGTTGAGTTGTGCGCTCTTTGAGCACCTGCCCTTCGAACGGCTTCTCATTGTTAATAACCACTACCTTTAGGATTTCGAACCTGTAAATTATGCCTTGCCATAGAAATTTACTTGTGTTCTACTTAGTTATGTTTGATAGGGCCTCAGCTTCGACCCACTTGATGAAGGAGTCACGCCACTAAAGCAGACTTACGTTGACCTTTGCCAAAAGGGTCAATGATATCAATTTTCCCTTAGGCAAAAAGCTAAGGGATATGGATTGAAGTTAGCTCTTGGTTCAGTAATTTCAGGATACTAGCAAACCTTTGTCACTTGACACACTTCTTTACCAAATTTTGCACATCATTTGAATTGTATGGCAAATAATATGTAGCTTGCAAGGCGTTCTTGACTAGCACCTTCCATCCCAAGTGATTCTTACAAATTAATACGTGAAACTCCCTTAAGATGTAGATGGCTTCCTCCTCATTTGCACATCTGAGCAGTGGCATGGTATGACCCCTTCTGTAGATAATGCTATCATTAGCACATACTTCATAGTCCAGTATTACATCATTCTTTGCTCATTAAAGTCTATGGGTAAGAGTTTGCTCTCCAAATACTCGATTGGTTTAGCTTACAGATCTTCATTCTCAATCTATTATACCTCTGGTGTTTGAATACTTAGAGAATTGAGTATTTCCATTGGCACATCAGGATCTTCCTCATTTGAAGAAGCTATTC
Organism: Sideroxylon spinosum; assembly: GCA_003260245.2. Lineage (NCBI taxonomy): Eukaryota > Viridiplantae > Streptophyta > Magnoliopsida > Ericales > Sapotaceae > Sideroxylon > Sideroxylon spinosum. The sequence goes on along the minus strand of QLOD02000013.1, from coordinate 31,435,381 downwards.
TGGCGAGCTGGTCAGCCTCTTTACTGTACGATCTAGGGTTTTTTCCAACGTTAGCTTTGAAAATTTTCTGGCCTTGTCTTTAGCCATCTAATAGTATTCTACCATGTTCTCTTCTCTGGCGTTTTATTCTCCCTGAACTTGCTTTACCACCAATTGGGAATTACTCCTTACAATTACCTGTTATGCCCCCCTTCTCCAAGCTATCTAAAGGCCAGTGATAAGGGCCTCATACTCTATCTTGTTATTGGAAACAAAGAAACTAAAATGTAAAGCATATTCAATTTTATGTCCTTTAAGTGTTACTAGTAGAATACTTACTCCTCTCGCATTCTGAGTTGATGATCTATCAACATTCAAAACCTTTGTCTCTAAGTTATCCTTCTCGATTTAGAGGCTGAGCATTACTATGAATTCAGTGATGAAATCTATTGCCACTTACCCCATAATGGCTAGCCAAGGCCGATATTGAATATCAAACTGGTTGAGTTCCATCAACCACTTAACCAGCCCCCTGAGGTCTCTGGCTTATGAAGGATGTTCTTTAGCAACTGATCGGTTAGGAATACTATTGTGTGGGCTTGGAAGTAAGCTCTGAGCTATCATGCCGTACTCACCAAGGCTAAGGCTAGTAGCTCCATCTTTGAATACCATTCTTCTGCTCCTCTAATAGCCTTACTTGCATAATAAACGGGCATTTGTGTCCTATTTTCTTCTTTTACCAACACAGAGCTCACTATTATGGTGGATACCACTAAGTAAAGGTAGAGCTTTTCCCTAGGAGAAGTTCTATTGAGCATGCCCTCCAAGTACTATTTCAATTACTGAAAGGCCAACTCACATTCATCCGTCCATTCAACTGCCTTCCTTAAAATTTTGAGAAAGGAAAAACACTTGTTTGTTGACTTGGGGATGAATCGATTAAGCATGATAACCCTACTTGCTAGCCACTATACTTCCTTGGTCATTCTTGGTGACTACATGTCTAGAATGGCATGGACTTTTTCTGGGTTGGCTTCAATACAGCAACTAGACACCATGAAACCAGGGAACTTACCGGATGCCACTCTAAATGCACACTTCATTGGATTCAGATTCATCCTAAAGAGTATTGAAGGTCTCTTCCAGATCACCCACATGATCAACGACTACTGATTATTCAATAGCATATCATTAGATGTCCACATTCTACCTAATCTAAAACTTGAGCATAAGTTTTACCCGCCATTGGTATGTTGTCCCTTCATTTTTTCATCTAAATGGCATGGCCACATAACAATAAAGGCCTCGATCAACTGTGAAGATTGTATGCTCTTGGTCTTACTCGGCCATTCTGATCTAATTGTAACCTAAAAAGGCATCCATAAAAGAAAGTAGCTAGTAACCAGTAGTGGGGTTTACCAGTAGATCAATAATGGGCAGAGGAAAAATATCCTTGGGGCCAGCCTTATTAAGATTTGAGAAATCTACACACAACCTCCAACTTCCATTCAACTTTTTGACCATCACCACATTGGATAACTGATTGCATGCAATCGTTGACATGTTTATGTATCATTCTATCACCTATTTGAGCATATTATCGGACTATTTCAATGATTTAGATAGTATTTTATGATTTCTTATCTTTAATATTTCTTTTGCAGGGTAATAGAGGGAAACAATTCAAGAAAGGCAAGTTAGAGCTTAAATGTGCAAACAAGCAAAGGATATTTACAGTGGGCATCTAACTGTGAAAAATCATAGGCGTATGCACTTACGGGTGCATGAGAAGTTCTTCCTTGGGTGCACGAGTTCCTAGGTACAAGTGGTGTTTTTTATTGGGTGCACGAGTTCTTAGGCGCCTGAATGTCTTTGCTTGTGGGCACTCATCGAAAGCTGTTTTCTCTCCTTATCTCTTAGGACTTTTATCGAGCACTTAGGTGTGCAATAGCCTTGGGTGCACACCAACTCTGTGTTAGGTGCCTGTGACCTCTCTCTAGCAGATTTTTGATATTATTTTTGAATTTAAATTTAATTTTTTACCCTTAATTCTTATAGGCCTATAAATAAGCAAAATTTCTGACATTCTAGGGAGCTTTACATTACTTTATTTCAGAAAGGGTTAGAGTTAGGGTTTACAATTTCAAGTTCATTGCTTTGGATTGGCTACATTACGTTTTAAGTTGTAAGGTTATTAGAAATTTTGTAAGGTGATTTCGCTTTTCTCTCTCCTAGGGTTTACACGTATGCGGTACTTTACGTTTGATTGTTTCAACTCAAAACTTTAAAAGTCGAAATCTATTTCATATTTCTTTTTGTTTCTTTAGTCTTTAATATCTCCTTTTGTTTTTACTTTTCATTTTTCATTAATGGATGATTTGTAAGTATATTTTCCTCTTTGAAGTTCAAGTATGTTAGACTGGGATTTGTTCTTGGCTTCAAGCCATTGAAGGTGGTGTGATAGTGTGGTGAACTCAAATGTAAAAGGAATATTTTTCAATGGAATATATTTCTTATTTCTAATTAGCATCTCGTAGTAAGCTAGGATTCTTTCAAACTTAACTCACCTATGTTACAACCATAGCTTAGCTACAAGTTTTCACTTATGCACACCAAGTGTTTGATTCAATATCTCGGCTAGTTAAAAATATATATTCTAAAACCCAAATTAGGTTTTCTTATGAAACCAAATCACCCGTGTTATAATCATTGCTTGGTTTACGAGTGGCCACTCATGTATACCGAGTATTTGATTCAATGGCCCAGTGATTTAGAAACTATTTTCTTAAAACCATAACTTGAGGTTTTCTTAAGAAATCAATTCACTAGTGTTACAATTGAAGCTTGGCTATGAGTTAACGCTCGTGCATACTAGGTGATCAATTGAATGTCCCGGTGAGTCCAAAACCTATTTCAAAAGCCTCCGCTTTCCTTGAGTTCCGTAAATTAGGTTTTAAAGGAATATCTTCCGGCCTAGCAATGTATGTGCAATTGCTAGGTTGAGTTATCAACGCATTTGAGTAAACCACTACTATCTCACTACTGGATTTCGTTCAAAGCCAAGATTATCTTAGTTATTTTATTTTTAATATTTTTATTTTAATTTAATATCACAATTCTTTTATTCTGCCATTCTCATCTTAAACATACTCAAGCATCCCATAAATCCAAAGTTAGTTTAAATTAACTTAGGTTCATCGACTTAAAGAAAACAAGTTTAGAGCTTTCAATAAAGCCTTTCCTATGGAAATGACCTCAGTTCTCACCGAGTAAAACTACGACCACCCTCTTACATTTGAGAAGTGGAACCTGAACACATTTTAAGTTGGTCAAGTTCTTGGCACCGTTGCCAGGGAGGGCAACTAAGTGCTAGACTTGGGAGTTAAGAGGAGTTCACTTGAGAATTTGGTTGAATTGCTATTTTTTTCTCTATCTCTTTATTAGTAGTTTTCTTTTCTTTGCATTGTAACATATTCATTTGCACATCATATAATCTAGCTTGCATGTTAATTAATTTAGGTTGCATTTTAGTGTAGTTTTTCTTTTCTTATTTTTTGTTTTCATTTTCACTTTCTTATCATGGACATGAATTTTGATGACTTTACTCATGGTCCCTTTGATGCCTAAGCGCACATAGAGTCTCTAGTTGACCAATTTGGATATGACTATACATTAGAGACCTATCATCAATTACACCAATTTTTCAGACACAAGGAGGAAAACCTATGTCTTTACCTTGATACGCTTGAGTTTGTGTGTGCCTAATGTAATGATGTTAGAATGAGTAAGAGACTTAGGTTTATGTTTTTTCCTTTATCTTTACAAAGTGTGACCGATGACTGGTGCTATGATTTTAGTGACTGGACCACTTGGGAGCAATGTTGTTAGGCTTTTATTGAAAAATTCTTTCCTATTCATCAAACTTCATCCCGCGGCCTTCAAATTAGAAATTTTTATTAAAAGAAGGTTGAAGTATTTTATAAATGTTGGGAGAGATTTAACATACTTTGGACACTTTCCTAAGTCACGGTTTAGAGTTAGGGGACGTCCTAGCCACATTATATAATTCTTTATCTCGTGAGTTACACCAGGCATTTGATATAGTCTTGGGTAGGGAATTTCTTTATCTCACACCGAGTGAGGCATGGTCATTGAATTTTTCTATCAACACAGTAGGCCACGGGAAAGACTTGAACCTAGTTTTGAACCTCAGACACATGAAAACCACACTGATCTTTTCTCGTATGCTCCTATTTTACTTTATCCATCATTAGTGTATGAATGGAGCCCAATTATTCGGATTGTGCATGTCTCAACCTTGCTCCATTCACCGAGGGTCAGTTTGAGAAGCCCCTGGATTGTTGGCCTAGTGAACCTAATGATGCACAGTTTGATATCATAGACACTAAGTGCGACATTTGCCTTAACCACATTAAAGACAATAGTTGGGATTTTCCCTTTGGACTCTCCTATTCAAAATAATTCCTTACCACCTACCGAGAGTCAGAGTGATATGCAAACCTTACCTACTACTGAGCTTGATGCTCAACCCACCCCCCCACCCTAGGCCATATTAAGAGTCGTTTGACTCCAAATGAGCATTTGAATGTCACAAGGCCGAATGAGTACATCATTGAGTCGATTGACCTTAGTTCACTTCACTACACACTTGAGGTTAAGAGTGGTGCACACCTCTCACCTCTTGAGTCAAGCCCACCTAAGAGTTTATTCTGGGGATTATGAGTGATCATGCGACTGATCATCAATTTTTGGGATCATAAGGAGAGATAGGATTAAGATTGAGAAGATTAGAGGCAAAGTAGGAATAGCATCAATTGAAGATAAAATTAGAGAAAATCATTTAAGATGGTTCGGCCATGTTAGAAGATGTCCAATGGAGGCACCGGTTAAAAAGTGTGAAGGCATGGAGATTGCCAGGAGTAGGAAAAGGAGAGGGAGACCTAAGAGAAGTTGGAAAGAAACTATTGGATATGACCTTATCTCTATGGATCTGACGGAGGATATGGCTCTCAACAGAATTGATTGGCTTCGTCAAATCTATATAGCCGACCCCACCTAGTGGGAAAAGGCTTGGTTTGGTTTGAGAGACTGATTAAACCTCCCATGTTCATGTTCACGTTCTTACATGCATTATGGTCACATCTGAGGTTTCATGAACCTCACTTGGCTTTTCATTCCTCGGTGTGTTTTACACCTAATAAGTGTCCATTTTTGGTGTTTTCTGGGCCTAAAGAGAATATTTTAGTTTTTAAACCATTTATGGATGCGTAGGCTAGGGAGGGTGTTGGATAACCCCATGTTCTTCATTTTATTTGTACATAGTAGATTAAAATTTTCTTTTCCTTGTTTTCTTATTTCTTTTTAGCTTGAGTTTCTTCTCTTATTTTCTTTCATTTCATTTTCTTATTTTTTCTGTCGTACTAACTCTTTCTTTTGTCTTATTTTCATTTTATTTCTCTCTTATCTTCTTTCTAACCTTCTCTTTTGTATAATTGCTTTTATTTTCTTCAAATAAGGAAGAACTTGAGGTAATATCCTTCCTCTCCCTTTTTATTTCGTCCTGCACTTCCAAGTTTGGTACTTCATATATATATAAAAGTTATTGTTGGGAGTGTTATAGACTCTAGGTTGGGGGGTGTATTGGGTGATACCTTAAGGGGCTCAAATAAAGGATGCATGCTTGATTTATATGTTCTAGATTGATTAATCTTTATGCTCATAATAATCATGCTCACTTTAGACACTATGGACCCACTTGTATTTCATAGTTCTTACATTGAGGATAATGTTTAGTTTAGGTTGGGGGTAGAAGAGTTCACATGATGACTTTTCCCTTTGTGCTAAAATTGTTAAAATTTCTAAAATATTTTTCAGCGTCTTTGAGCTAAAATGCATGAGTAATCATTTTTGTTCTTTCATGTAGGCCCTTTATGGTTTGGCTGATTGTGGAATTGAGTAAGAAAGTGATGAGTGAGTCGTGTTAAGCTTTTATAGGAAACTTAGTTGAAGTTGAGTGTGTCATGACCTTGTGAATTTTCACTCTCATGAAGAAGAGCTTATGTGCTTAGGAGTAGATTTTGTTTAATATTGGTTAATTGAGCATTCTTGGACTAAGTAGATACTTATAACCATTAACGGTGAGCTTTTGAGCCTATTATTCAATTTTTTTTTAAAGGGATTGCACATAATCACTGCTCTTTTATTCTTCACTTTAGTTTTCAATGCACTAATTGCGTCACATATACTTGCATGAGTTTCATTTGGTATAGTATAAGTTGTTGCAAGCACATAACATGATACTAGGCCCTCTTTGCTATTTTTAGGCCTTTTTGTCCTTTATCGACTATGAATTACCTTAGGAACCAACTTAAAGCTTTTTCATAAAGTTTATAATATATTGTTTTTCTTGATCTCGACCTCATATTATCGTTAAAGCCCATTCACACATTTTAGGCCTCTTGGGTTATGAAAGTGCCTCAATGTCAATGATGTCAGCTTAGGATGGGAGTGGAAACTTTTGAGAGCATATTGAAAGGAAATGTTAGGTGGAGAATTCAGCTAATGTATACTTCAATTCCCCCAAAAAAAATAAAGGAGAAAAAAAATGAAAGAGTTTCCTATTTCTTTTTGCTTTTGGAATTGTGGGACTTGCTTTGTATTATAATTATTATATAAAAATGTCCCAAGAGTAGTTGTAAGTTTGTGAATGAGCTTCATATTATTGGTTGAGGTATCAAAAGAAATTGGGTAATTTGGGACTTGTGTGCACTTGAACATTCTGTCCCAAGACTTGTATTTTAATTTCCATATCTTTCATTGTTAACCATTACCCCTGCCCAAGTTACTATCGAAGCAAAGACCTGGTGGATTCTAAGCAAACAACTATTGTGTTGTGCATACAGTGGTCTCTTGTAGGTTGTGGTGCGATATGTTGCACATGTATTGGAACATTATCATGAGCTGTCCACTTTGAACTTCAATTCAGTTCACTTACTTATTATGGGGTTGTGTGCAATTAGGATAGCATCTTGTGCTAATAGGTATGCGTGAACCCCTGATGAGTGAATTTCTTTCTATGAGTGGTACCTTGTGAGTATTTGAAGTCAAAACCTAGTTCCGCTTATGCTTTTGTAACTTTGTTGAATGAAGGAAATAATTTTGCACACATGTTCTTCCTACTTTGATAGTCCATGCATTTATGCTTAGCACTTGGAATTAAACATGATATTTGGATTTTGTCACTTGTTGGGCTTGAGCTTGATTTATTTTTTATCTTAATCACTCTTGGAAATATTGAGAACATGCCACAGATGTTTGTCTGCAACATCACTGCAAACCCTCACGAGACCTTACTCGTCCACTAAGGGGAACCTAGGGGTTGAAAGGGCTTGCCTTATACACTAAGTGTGACCGTGTGTCTCCGACAAAAATAGGCCTCCTTTTTGTTTGAGTCTTTGCTTATTTTTGTTTTTTAATAAGTTAAGAATGCTGGTTTATGCTCTTTAGTCCTAAGATTTGAATTCTTTTCATTGTTTGAGACTAGCAATGTCTAGGTTGGGGGTGCGATTGCACACAATCATTGGCATGTGTATGCATCATTCCATCACCTGTTTTAGCATATTATCAAGTTATTTCAATGATTTTGTAAGTATTTTATGATTTCTTATCTTTAATATTTGTTTTGCAGGGTAATAGAAGGAAAATAATTTAAGTAAGGCAAGTTGAGAGCTTAAATGTGCAAACAAGCAAAGGATACTTGTAGTGGGTGCCCAACTGTGAAGTATCATGGGTGGACGAGAAGTTCTCCTTTGGGCGCACGAGTTCTTAGGTGCACGTGGTAGGTTTCTGTTGGGCACATGAGTTCTTGAGTGCCTGACTATCTTTGCTCGTGTGCATCCACTGAGAGCTGTTTTTATTTGCTCATCTCTTAGGACTTTTATCGAGTACTTGGGTGTGCAATAGTCTTGGGTGCACACCAGCTTTGTGTTAGGCACCCATGACCTCTCTCTAGTATATTTTTGATATTATTTTTAAATTGTAAATTTACCTTTTGACCATTAATTCTTATAAGCGTATAAATAAGCCAAATTTCTGGCACTTTAGGGAACTTTACATTACATTATTTCAAAGGGGGTCAGAGTTAGGGTTTACGATTTCAAGTTCATTACTTTGGATTGGCTACGTTATGTTTTAAGCTGTACGGTGTTAGAATTTCATAAGGTGATTTTTCTTTTCTCTCTACTAGAGTTTACACATGTAAGTTACTCTACATTTGATTATTTCAATTTTAAAATTTAAAAGTTCAGATCTATTTCATGTTTCTTTTCATTTCTTTAGTCTTTAATATCTCCTTTTGTTTTCTCTTTTTGATTGACTCTAGAAATTGTGTCTAAAAATACCCCCAAGTGCCAGGGTTTGCTGTGTGGTTTTGCCTAGTGAATGCAGGATCGTATTCACAGGGAACCTATTGTTTTAATTTTCTAGGTTTCACAAGAAAAAAGTATTCACTAACTAGTTCACAATTTATAAATTTTCAAGGGTTTTGAAGATTGAGTTTGATCCAATTTTTAATTAATAATAAACTTTAGGAATTAAAATTAATTTAAAGTGATATATGAAAATTTTTAAAAATTTAAAAACGAAAAAATAAATAGCAACGCAAATTGAGATAATAATGAAATAATGAATAAAAATCTTGATTCAAATTTTAACTCCTATTGGATTAATTATTCCATAATGTGATGTACTTTTACTACGATCTAAGTTTCACATAATGGAAAAATAGATTGGAAAAAATTTTCGTGAAAAGGTTCATTAATTTTTCCTATACTCAATTTTAAACTCATGTTCAGGATTATAAAAGCAGATGATTTTCTTTTAATAATATTAGGTTATAGGTTTAATTTATTTACAAAGAATTTGATCAAGGGGTTTCGTTTTCGAAGGTTTTTGAAACAAATAAAATTAAATCTTAAAGTTGTATATCTCTCTGCATGTACATTTTCATACAACACGCACAGATCTATGCATATCACAATGATCATAACAATCCACCATTCCTTGATTCACTGAATCAAGAGTGAGTGATTTAGCCTAACATTGAATCAACAACAGCGTAATATGTAAAAATAAAGAAGACACAAACAAGAACATTCATTGAATTAAAACTAAAAATCAAATCTCGTACTTTGGAGCAAAACGAAAAGCAATCTTAACAAGCCAATGAAATTTCCAAAGATCCTCAGGATCATTTTTTAAAACGTTGAAAAGAACACTCAAGGAACCCTAGAAAATCTTTGTATTACAGCTATCTATCTCCCATCTCTCTATCCCCCTTGACAGGTCTACAAGACTCCTATTTATAAAGTAACCGAAAAACCCTAAAATTAACATAAAATGATACTAGAAACCTGCAGTGGTTCGGACCACCCATGTAAATGGTTTGAACCATAGTGGGCTTGTATCTCTTGAAAACTATCAGTGGTCCAGACTATTTGGGGGACGGTCCAGACCATAGTGTCCTATCTTGACTTCCTGCTCTGTTTTTCCATCCAGGTTCTTGCTCCAGTCTGGGCTGGAACTCTATGTGTGGACACCGAAGGCTCATTTCATCATTTTCCTCCTCTCCATCACTGCTAATCACAATTTTTTCCTTCTCTTTCCTGAATTAATGAAAACAAACTAAATAAGTGATAAAAATGAACAAACTTGGAAATTTATTAGATAATGCATAATTTTAAACCAAATTATGAAGTTTTTAATTACGCTTTTCAAGTGTAATAAATTTTCATTTTACATTAATGGATGATTCGTAAGTAAATTTTCCTTTTCAAAGTTCAAGTATGTTAGGGTAGGGTTTATTCTTGGCTTCAAGCCATTGAAGGTGGTGTGATAGTTTGGTGAACTCAAATGTAACAGAATATTTTTCAATGAAGTATCTTTTTTATTTCTAATCAGAATCTCATAGTAAGCTAGGGTTCTTTCGAACTCAACTCACCCTGTTACAACCATAGCTGGGTTACTAGTTTTCACTTGTGCACACCATGTGTTTGGTTCAATGTCCCAGTGAGTTAGAAATATATTTTTTAAAACCCAAATTAGGTTTTATTACGAAACCAAATCACCCGTGTTATAATCATTGCTTGGTTACGAGTGGCCACTCGTGTATATCAAGTATTTGATTCAATGGCTCGGTGATTTAGAACCTATTTTCCTAAAACCATAACTTGAGGTTTTCTTAAGAAATTGATTTAGTCGTGTTACAATTGAAGCCTGGTTACGAGTTGACGCTTGTGCATACTAGGTGCTCAATTCAATGTCCCAGTGAGTCCGAAACCTATTTGAAAGGCCTCCGTTTTCCTTGAGTTCTATAAATTAGGTTTTAAAGGAATATCTTCCGGCCTAGCAATGCATGTGAAATTGCTAGGTTGAGTTATCAACCTGTGTTTGAGTAAACCACTACTATCTCACTATTGGATTTGGTTCAAAGCCAAGATTATCTTAGTTATTTTATTTTTAATATTCTTATTTTAATTTAATATCACAATTCCTTCGCTCTTTCATTCTCAGCTTAACCATACTCATGCATCCCATAAATCCAAAGTTAATTTAAATTATTCAGGTTCACCTACTAATTAAAGAGAACAAGTCTAGAGCTTTTAACAATGTCGTCCTTATGGAGATAACCTAGATTCTCACTGAGTAAAACTATAACCACCTTCTTGCACTTGAGAGGTTAAACTCGAACATATTTTAGGTTGGTCAACAACTACATCAAGTAATAAACCTCACTGATGAACATGGCTTTCAACAACTTCTCCACTCTTTGTGCTACTATTTCAGTACGTTTAGGAGAAAATATCCTCTTTTTTTGTTTAACTGGCTGAGCTGAGCTCCAGGCGATATGTTTAAGTGATATGACATTAACTTGGTGTCAATGTCTGGTATATCTTTATGGGACCAAGCAAAAACATTGGTGTTCTTCATCAAGAAAACCCTAAACTCTTGCTTTTATTGCTTAGAAGCTTTGGTCTACCACCTCCTCTTTCTGCCCCTCTTCTTTTCAATTATTCTTCATCCCAAACTTCCAACTCTTATACTACCAAATCTCTTTGATTGGTGTCCTCTTTTAAGGAAGACATATAGCACTCTCGTGTTGCCTTCTGATTTCCTTTCATGCAACCCACTCTTCGCTCCTTTGGGAATTTGATGTAAAAGTAGTAAGTGGAAGTGACTATTCTAAAATGATTCAGGCTCTAATGTCAAGGATAGCAATGTAGGATGATGGACAATCCATCACCAAAAAATTTGACCATATTGGTCACTTGCTTGGGCTTGATTTCCAAGGTTATTGGAAGGGTGATGGACTAAGTGGTACCACCCGATCTCTTGTGAAACCAATCAATGGCGAACAAATTGGCTGTAACTTTTCCTTCTTGATCTCCATCTTTTCAAATGCCCTCTAATACAAGATGTTGGTTGAGCTTCCACTATCGACTAAAATTCTCCATGTTTGGAAGTTGCTTAAGTAGCCGATATGACAAGGAGGTCATCATGTGGATAGCTCAACTTAGTGGCCTTGTTTTCAATGAAAATGATCGGTGTTGAATCCAACTTAGTTTTCTTGGTCGGTTGCTTGGCTGACATCACCCTTTGATCTCTCTTCAACTCCCGAGCATACTTCTTTTGTGTTAACAAGGATTCAAATCCCCTTGTAAATCCTCCCAACATGACTCCATTCTCCCCCATTGTTTACTAATTTTATTGCCCCCTGTCAAGACTTCTCCTTGGATGGTTTTCTTGAGCTGGGTTGTACGATCATTTTTCCCATCCCATCCCTGGTCCATGATAAATCTATTATATCTTCCTTTTCTGATCAGTTCTTTTACCAGTCTTTTCAAGTTGAAGTAGTTTTTTGTGTTATGCCATGATCTCCATGAAATAGGCAATATTTGGACTTATTCCTTGACTCAGAGTCCTTGGGCCATTTAAAATCTGAGTAGTCTTTAATCATATAAAAGACCCATTTTATCCTAGTGTTTAAAGGGGTATAGTCCTTAGTTAAATCTGTGAACCATCATTTCTTTCACCTGTCCTATTCCTTGACTCGAAATTGCTAGGTGCTTTTGATTCACTGTTATCTTTGGAGTCATTTTGGCTTTTCTTCTCTAGGTGAGGGGTCATTGCCTTAGAATGTCACCGACCTTCATGGCATCTTCCACGTTCATATGTTTTTGAGCCAAGATATTAGCTCTGCCATAATCTCTATCTAGTTCATTGCCAGCAAAAAAGAAAATCTACTTGATTTCAAGTTGCTCATAAAGGCTGTAAGCACCACTTTTTTCATCTACTTCATCAACCTTGATTAAATTTACTGACATATTCTCAGACAGACTCGCTGAACTGCCTAAAATTTTCAATTGTCCTAGGTTTGATCTTATTAAAATTACATACGCTGTGGGCCCTTCAAAGTAGTAGAAAAGGCTCGGCACTTGATTTCATCTTGAACCGCCTGGAGATCCATTGCTGAATTGTAGGCATCGAGATGGTCTACAGGATCCTTATAGCCATCACAAGACTCCACCATCAGTATCTTGAACTTTGGTGGCAAGGGACACCTCGTCACCACGAGGAAGAATAGGGTACCCTTTCTGTCAACCAGGTCATCCATAGAGTTAGTAGTTCACCAGTAACCAGAACTTCATTAACCTAAGCCTGTATGGCCCTAATTCATTGGTCGACCATGGTCGTGTTCTCTGTGTTCTCAAGGTCAACCTCAACTTGGTGAGGAATAGTCTGACTATTTGCCCATCCTCCACAGCCACACCATTCCTTCGAGGAGGATCAACTTAACCGTCATTCTCTCCAACAACTCCTCTTTCATCGTTGTTGTGAACAGCACCACCATTACCCATGCCATTCACCGGGGAATTGTGTGGCTACAGTAGTGGAGGTGAGGTAGGTGTCAATCATTTCATACGCTACATAGGTGCTTGGTTCTAGGCCATAAGAGCTTGCATGGTCACTGCCATTTCTATAAACTGTCTCCCCGTTGCCGCGATCCTCTCATCGTCCTAATTTTGATTCTCCATCGACGAAGTTGATGGACTCTGATGGGTTTGTACTTCGAATCTAGTTTGGCCATGGAAGTCAATGGAAAAAGTTGTTCTCGCAAACAACGTCAACTGATGAGGATGAAATTTCATAAATTTGATCGAAACGTCAATTGAAGCCTGCATTCTATGAACATTGGTGTGATGCATACAAAAAATCCTCCGATACTTAAGTTAATAGATGGGAATTCAATTTAGTAGAGTAGGGTTAGAATCCCATACCTGTTAGGATTAATTTTTCCTTTGTTTATCTTGATTTTGTAGGGGTGTAATTGGAAGCAAATCAATAATTTCCCCAGTTTGTCGTGCTTTTTTTTATCTGGATAAGGGAAATATTAAATTAAGAATATATCTTAGCGACTATCTTGTTGATTGTTAATGAAAAGTTGTTGTATTTTAGGGGCGAATCGTGGAACTACAGCGACCATGCCTTACACTGTGTTTATCACCTAATTGAGCATAAGCTTGGCCTTTTCTGATTAGTTCGGCTTTGCATTGCTCCGCTGATGGTGCTTGGCCCCGCATTGGGAAGACCCGACTATTACGCGACCTGCGGGCTACTTTAGTCAATGGGAAAACACCCTTCATCATTTAACATAACATATATATATTATAAAGCCAATATAGTTGTGCTTGAGTTTTAAATTTATTTAAATTTTTAATTTTACTTGTTTAGATATTTTAAATTTATTTAAATTTTTAATACTACTTGTTTAGATATTTAGGAACTGAAAATAAATAAATCAACCCAACTAAAAAATTAAACCAACCCAATCAATATTTTTAATTCAGTTGATGCGATTTTAAATTAAAATCACTTTGATTTTGAGTTTAAATTTTAGAAACTAAAAGAAATTAGTTCAATTTTAATTAAATATAAATCCACATCCAAGTAATCCATGCGCGCCCTTATATCCAATAGCCATTGCATGATTTTTTTCGCGCTAACTTTTAACGATTATGTAATATATTAATTGTAACGATTAACGTGGCATCGTCGACCGTGTAACAAGTACTAACACGACTGTACATAATTTTCTCGACCGAGTGATTGAATTGAATTTAGGCTCCATACATGTGAATTCATATAGAGCGGCTTTCATACATGTGAATTCATGGAAAGTATTTTATTGGGGAATAAAATGGAGGGGTAAGATTATATTATTAAGAGTAAAATGCAAAGACTTTTCTCTAACTTTTGAAATACATTTTAGTTACTTCTCTTTGTATTTTTTGGAAGTTTAAATAAAAAATATTGTACTTTGGTCACTTTTTCATTATAAAAATTATCAATAAACTTAAAATTTTAATTTAATATCCATTGCATTTATACTTTTTAAACTATTATAAAATTATTTCGGAGTCAAGAGATTAACAGTGAAGAAAATTTGGCCAATTGTTAATCTATCTTTAAGTCAAATAAACATTTTTAGGACTGTTTAAATTAGATCCTTTAACTTTGGAATGATTTTTTTTCTAAAATAAACAATTAGAAATGACCAATATTAGTTAAAAAAAAAATTATTTTTATGTGTAGAAGAAAGTGGAAAATAAACCTATGAATATCAAGTTCATATCTCTAATAAAGAATCAAATCGTTTAAACATAGCTAGAATTTTAATTTTGCTAATAGATTATATTTTTGAGGTAACATGTATTACGAATAAAATTGAAAATTAAATAAAATAATAAAATAATATAGATCTTCCAACCAATATAAAAATATTATCGAAAACAGTGGTAACAAAGACTATTTTGGTAAGACATCTACATTTCAAATAACTAAAAACGGTAGGATTCCAACCTTATAGAAAGCTGAAAACAAGGATTCGACGAAATTCCAGTAGTGAAAGAAAGTACTAAACAAAAACCGATAAAGATTTTTAAGCTACTAAGGGAATATTAGAATTTTAAAAATCTAAATATAAGGATAAAAATTATATTAAAAAGAAAATAGAATACTATATCAAATGCAAACTGTCATAATCAATATTAGAATATTAGAAATTTATATAATAGAAAAGGACAGTTAATCTCTCTCACAAACTAAGATTCAAATGCTAAGATTGAGTTTTATTCTTCAATAAATTACTGAAATCTTTTACAAACTTTTATTTCTTTGTCTCATATCATAAAAACATTACAACTTAACTTTTTCTTTTGTCTATAAAAGAACTAAAATTGTGGTATCTACTTTAATAAATGTAAAAAAGTGATGAGTTCTGAAAACTTCTGGAAATGGACCCATTTTCTTGGGTTCCGAAAAGAAATTTACATGTTCATGGGTTCTAAAAGGAGACTCACTTGCTTATAATTTTAATATAGTTGTTAAATTTATATATTTTAATTACATTACTAATTAAATTAACAATAAAAATAAAAAATGGTGTTAAGTTAAAAAAAATAAAAAAAGATTAAATTATAATTAGATTATTCCTCGTGTAACAATAGCTCTCAGTATTTTTAAAATTTAAAAATACAAAAAATATTGAATATTAATTAGGCTTGGGAGTAGTTATTTTTCTAAATTCTAATTTTAAATTTAAATTACTCACGTTGACTATATTTGCTTTATTTTATTAATCACACATATGACTAATAATAATAATAATATTTTTATTTGAGTCAATTTCATAAAACCAATTAAAAATTTCTTATTAAATCCAACGCGGAATTCTCTATATTTATCATTCTATTTTTTATTTTCATAAAAATTTAAATAAAATTAGTCTTGTCACGCCCCGAAATCCACAACCCGGGAACATGGCAACTTAACCCACCAAAACACCACAAAACAAATATTCATCTAAATCAATCAGTGCGGAAGCAATTTAATATTGGTATTTCATCAATGAAATACTCCAAAATCTATTATCTGTCATGAAAAGGCTACATTACATAATGCCACAAACTGTTCAGTCTCTTATAATCAATACACATTCTAAGTGTGCCATCTTTCTTTGCTACAAATAGCGCTGGTGCACCCCATGAAGATGTGCTAAGTCGGATAAATCACTTAGAAGTCAGATCTTCAATCTGAGCTTTTAATTCGGCTAGCTTTGCTGGTGCCAACCGATAAGATGCAATAGATATCGGCTCGGTCCCCGGAGCCAAGTCTATGGCAAACTCTACTTCTCTTTTTGGTGGTAACCCAAGCAAGTCTTCCGGAAATACTTTCGAAAATTCACAGACAACACGTGGTAACTCAGTCATACTCTGTTCCTCATCCTCCATAGTCATATTGGCATACAGGCTACAAAGTTTCACTCGTCCTTGCATGAAGAGAAGGCAAAGTCTGAGGACTGTAGCAATCCCCCGTGAACTTGACCACATTTCCCTCAGGAGTATGCAAGGTCACACGGCCCCTAGAACAATCAATAAATGCTTGGTAGGCTACCCACCAATCCATACCGAGTATCACATCAAAACTATTCATCTTCAATACTACAAGGTCGTGAGAAGACTGATAATCCCCTACTGTATTATTCACCCGAATAGACAACACACAGCCCTTACAAATCTTACTCAACTGAGAAAATCCCCTAATTGGGGTCTCAACACGCATGGGTGAAGGTAAAAACTCAATAGGCAAACTAAGCGTAGAAACACGACTCTCAGAAATAAATGAATGAGAAGCCCCAGTATCTACCGAAGTTGTAACATTCGTAGCAAAAACTGTAAATGTACCTCGAGTCACAATTAGCTCAACAGGTCCTTCCGTCCAAGCTACGACAAACACCCTTCCCTGAGTGGGAGCTACTGGTGGCCTTCCGACTCCCTGCCTCTGCTGCGAACCACCCTGAGCTATCCTTAGGACACTCGCGGCACCATTCTGTGGGCCCTGCTAATACTGATTATGAAAAGACTGAGATGTTGCCGGCCTGTTACTCTGAATCGATTGTGCCAGCTGCTGATATTTAGCAACACTGTTGCCCTGAGGACAGTTCCTGGAGATATGGCCTTGTTGGCCACAAAAGTAACACGTCGGTGGTCCCGACCTCTGCTCAACCCTCTGTTCAAATCGCTGCTCAGCCCTAGCAAGTGCATTCTTTAATGGGCAAAAATACTTCTTGTGCCCTGGCTGGTGACATATATGACACACTATTGGGCCCTAGGACTGTGTCCTACCTATTGACTGAGTAGGAGCCACACGTCCTTGCTGGAAACGTTGTGGCTGAGATTCACTGGCCCTCTCAATTCCTTTTCTTAGGCCTACTGTCTGAATGAGGAGCAACACTCTTACAGAGTCTGTTTCATTCATCATCTTCACATCATTCAAGTCTTTTTCAATGGTCATTACCCGACCAGTCAAGATCTTGTAGTCGTCTAACCCGAGTGGGATAACTCTGTCCCTGATGGCTACTCGCAGACCCCTCTCAAACCGTCTGCACCTGTACCTTTCTGTAGATACCAATTCCGGAGTGTAAGTGGAGAGAGACGAAAATCGACGCTCATACTCCAGCACTATCATGGTCTCCTGAGTTAATGCCATAAATTCATCTCTCTTTGCATCTCTAAGTACAACAGGGAGATGCTCACGGAATAACTCTTGAAATCTCTCCCAAGTGAAAGCTGCCACAACCTGTGAATCCTCTACAGAACTCCACCACATATCAGCATCACCAGTGAACTAAAAGGTGACGAGGGAAATCCTCATCTGAATATCTGTGATCTGAAAAGCCATAAGAATTTTCTCGCATTGGCTAAGAAAACCCTCTACAATATCTGAGTCTGGCACTCCATCATAACTGGGAGGCTTCATTCTCTTAAAGCACTCAAAAGAACCCATCAGCTGACTAGAAGATGGTGGAGGTTCCATTCGTGCTCCACCTCCTGCAAGCACAGCCAAGGCTGCTGCCACCTAGTGCACGAATATGGTAGGATCAAATGCTGCAAGTGTCTGGATTGAAGGCTGTCCAGATTGGACCTCCTCCTGCTGTGGCACTGAAGCCACTCCTGGCGGAGCCTTTAACCCCGCACCGACATTAGACCCCTGTTTGTGGGTCAAATTAGCATGAATATCCACAGCTGGGACCCCACGGCCCATACCAGCCTGATCACCACGGTTACGACCACAACCTCCCTAGGCCCCACGACCTCTGGGTCGCGCACGTCCTCTGGGTCACCCACGTCCTCTGCCCCTAGCAAATGGTGCTACTCTCGATGCCATTAAGCTAGAAATAAGGAAAAATGAAATTTAGATTTTGAATTTTCAAGGCCTCAAAAAGAATTAAATCACGCATAACACATTTCAAAACACATAATCCCAAAACTAGAAACAATTCCCACTGTCCCTAGGTATTCTTAAACCTAGGCTCGATACCAAACTGTCATGCCCCGAAATCTACAACCCGGGAACGTGGGGACTTAACCCACCAAAACACCACAAAACAAACATTCATCTAAATCGATCAGTGCGGAAGCAATTTAATATTGGTATTTCATCAATGAAATACTCCAAAATCTATTAGTTTCCATGAAAAGGCTACATTACATAATGTCACAAACCGGGCCAAAATCTAAATCCAAAATACATTAAACATAAATAGAAATAAAGCTAAAATCTGCTACTCTATCTCATGGTTCCATCACGAGCATCTGCCCTGGCAAGATCAACTGTAGCAGGGTGAGCACTAAACCACGTGTGCTCAGTATAAAGCATATAAGCATATTTTCTTAATTCATGCAAGTCCAACAAGACATTATCAAAAGCATGTAAACATCTCATCATATTTAAAATCACCTCATCACATCCATTAATCATTTTATCGCGTCAACAACTTAACCATGAAACCTTAGTTTCATGCTAATCATCATCTATCATCACAACATATTCCAACACCATAATATGGGTCAGGTACTCTGCAAAGTTAGTCTGTGGCCGCAGAACTAAACCCAAATAAGATAGCCCTGGTCTCAAAGTTCTAGTCTATCAATAGCCCTGGCTGCATAAACCTAGTCTATCAAAATCAAGTCCCCAGATGTTGGTCGTGGGGTACAAATGGTCCCAAAGTACCAGATGTAAAGATAGCCCTAGTCCTTCAGTCCCAGTCTATCACCGGATAGCCATAATCCCTCTATGCTACTTTATTAATAGCCCTGGTTCCATAGTCCAGTCTATCAAATCTTGCCTTAAAGGCTAAGTATATGCTGGTACAATCGTATATAACATTTGTAGGTTTCTAGCCTACTGGTTATGCCTAACCATCCTGCGCAGGTCTTGGGGTTTTCAACCCTTGGGCTCTAGAACCTACTATTTCTAGTACCCTTAACGACCCCAGTATCAAAACTAATATCCAATTCATAATCCTTTACAGCGTATCATACACAAGTTCCACCCTAACTAGGTTCCATATGTTCATCCATTTTACTTATAAGTTTAATGGAACATAAAGTATTCAGGGCTTAAGTTTCATGTTGCCCATACATGCTTACGTTAAAACAAATAAGCAAACCCACATAATCTCACATTATCATGTGTTTAAAAACATAAGATTTATCGGAAATAAGAATCCAAAACAATTCTCATGTGTCACCACAATTATATACATTAATCTATACTATTTTGAGACAAAAAGTACTTGAAAATCTCAAATTTTAAGAAAAACAGTGGACCTCGCAGTTTAGGCGCAGGCAGCCTGAAACTTCAACCCTCGGACAGAATACTCTGCAGCTTGGGGGATGGCAACCCGAAGCTTCTCTTTTTTTTTTTTAAATATAAACGAAAATCTTGAATATCAAATATATACATATATTTCACATCAAAACTTTGTTTAAAATCAAAGAACACCATTTTTCATAAAAATTTGCAAAACATGGATTTCCTTGATTTCATCCATTCATAACTACACCTACATATATATAAATCTGGCATGTCTTACGATTTTATTTCAAAATATATATTCAAGCCACATAATCATTTCTTCCAATTTTTACAAAAACCTAGAAATTTCTTCAAAAGAAAATAAACTAATCAAAATATGCCTCATATCCTCAAATTTAAATACACATTCATACCGACAAAATCCTTATAAGAAACAAAGAAATATAACTTATATGCTATCCCACCTACCTCGCTACACACGTAGATGAACGGTGCGTAAAGTGTTTTCTACCAACTCAAGTTGGTCTTGATAAAAAAAATCACAGATTAGATCATACCGAACTACACACGAACGCCTTTCAAAATTCACGGTAGAATTTCTTCTCCTTCTTCTTCTTCACACGATCTCACAAAGGGCTTCACGACGGCTCTGCTCTCTATTTCTCTCTTTAAGTCCAAAAGTTGTAAAAAGGAGTCTGAAGGCTAGAGGGGTAGGGATTTTAAATATAAATCTTCCCCCATAAGCCTCCCCCGTTGTCATTAATCCTAGCCACCTAGATTAGCCAAAAGAATCCACCTTCCTCTCAACCAATAGAACCCCAGCACGAGTATAAAATACACATGCATGTGCCCAAAACAGAAATTTAAATTAAAATAAAACAAGAATAAAAATCTGAATTTTAAAATAATAATAAATTAAGTATATTAAAAAAAATACGGGTCTTTACAAGTCTTGGGGTTGTGATATTTGTTTTTAAATTTTAATTTAAAATTTAAATTAGTAAGGTTGATATCTACATAATAAAACAAGACTGTTTTTGAAAATGTTTTTCTTAAAAACTAAGATCAAAGGTTGAGATTGAGTTTCTTTTTTGACGAATTACTGAGATCTTTTACAAACTTTTGTTTCTTTATCTCACATCGCTGAAACACTACAACTTAATTTTTTTCTTTTGCCTATAAAAAAAAACTAGAATTCTGGTATATAATTTTAATAAATGTAAAAAGGTAATGAGTTCTGAAAAAGGGACTCACTTTTTTGGATTCCGAAAAGTAATTCACTTGCTCATGGTTCTAAAAGGGAGATCCACTTATTTAAAATTTTAACGTAGTTGCTAAATTTATATATTTTAATTACGTTAGAAATTAAATTAAAAATACAAATAAAAATGGAGTTAAGTTAAAAAAAAAATTAAAAAACTTAAGTTATAATTAGATTATTGCTCATATAATAACAACTCCTAGTATTTTTAACATTTAAAAGTACAAAAAATACATAACATTAATTAGGTTCGCGAGCAGTTATTTTTCCAAATTCTAATTTTAAATTTAAATGAGTCAAATGAATGATATTTGTTTTATTTTATAAATCACATATGATTAATAATATTTCTAGCCTATATAATAAAAAATACGGCTTTTGAAAACGTCCTCTCACAAGTTAAGTTCCAACGATTAATATTAAGTCTTATTCTTTAACGAATGGCTGGGATATTTCACATTCACAAAACTTTTATTTCTTTGTCCCACATCGGTAAAACGTTACAAATTTATCTTTTATTTTGCTTAATAAAACACTAGAATTATGATATATGATTTTAATAAATAATAAATATAAAAAACTCATCGGTTTTGAAAAAGACCCATTTTTTTGGATTCTAGAAAGGAACTCACTTGCCTATGGGTTTTAAAAGAGAACCCAATTACCTAAGAATTTAATATGATTATTAAATTTATATATTTTAATTATATTAGTAATTAAATTAAAAATACAGATAAAAAATTTAGTGAGCTAAAAAAGCATAAATAAAAAACAAATATTAACAATAACTCTTAGTATTTTTAAGATTTAAAAGTACAAAAAGTTATAGAATAAATTTATAGGTTCAAGAGTAATTATTTTTCTAAATTTTAATTTTAAATTTAAATTAGTCACATTTACTATATTTGTTTTGTTTTGTAAAGCACATATGACTAATAAATATATTTTTTATTTGAGTTATTTTTACAAAACCAATTAAAAATTTAATGTCAAATGATTCAAATCCTATGTGCCACTCCTATGTTCATCATTTTATTTATTTCTTAAACACATCTATATAATATAACACAACACATTTCAAAAATGTCTCCTTTACAAACTAATATTTAACGGCTAAAATTGAGTTTTACTTTTCAACAAATGGTTAAGATCTTTTACATTCATAAAGCTTTGTTTCTTTGTCTCACATCGATAAAATATAACAACTTCGCTTTTCTCTTGTTTATAAAATAACTAGAATTGTGGCAAATGATTTTAATAAATAATAAATGGAAAAAAACTCATAGATTCTAAAAAGAGACCAGTTTTTTGAGTTATAAAAAGTAGTTCACTTGCTTATAGGTTCCAAAAGGGGACCCTTTTGTTTAAAAATTTAATATAATTATTAAATTTATATATTTTAATTAAATTAGTAATTAGATTAAAATTATAGATAAGAAATGAAGTTGAACCAAAAAACATAAATAAAAAACATAAATAATAATTATGTTATTTTGCTTAAAACAAGAACTCGTAGTATTTTTAAAATTAAAAAATATAAATCGAATTATTAATTATGATCGTGAGTAGTTATTTCTCTAAATTTCAATTTTGAATTTAAATTAGTCACGTTAACTATATTTCTTTTATTTTATTAAGCACATATGATTAATAATAAAATTTTTATTTTAATTATTTTTATAAAACCGATTAAAAATTTATTATCAAATCTTATGTGGCACTCTCTATATTTATCATTCTATTTTTTTGACTTTTTACAAATATTTGAATAAAATTAGTCTTAAGGGAGTATTTTTTCTAAATTCCAATTTTAAAGTTAAATTATTAAGATTGATTATTTAACATTCGATATTTTGGTTGAAGAGTGTTGATTACACTTGAAAAGTGCAATAATGAACTACATAACTTAGCATTAGAAGTATGCATGATTTAATAAATTTGCATGTTTTGTTAATCTTTATCGTATCTTTGTTTTATTCTCTTTAATTTAGGAAAGAAGAGGAAATAATCGTGATTAGTAGTGATGAAGATGACGAAAATAACAACGATGAGCCTTTGGTGCCTATTCAACGAGCTCCAATTCGGACTAAAGCAAGAACAAGGAGAGAAAAACAAAGCAGAAAATCAGTATAGACACTGTGGTCCGGACCATCTTCCAAATCGTCCGAACTATTGCAATCTTTCTGAGAAACATCACCACACTGTGGTCTGGACCATAGCTATGGGTGGTCCGGACCATTGAGCAATTTAGGTGCCGTTTTTAATGTTTTAGGGTTTTATTAAGGGCTCTATAAATAGAACCACTAGGGGGGATGTTTTGGGAGTCTGTTCCAGCCACTCTAGAGACAGTTTTACAGATTTTTTTCTTTAGTTTATTGAGTTTTCTTTTCATTTATTTTTGAAGAATGTTCTTGTGTGTTCTTGTTGGAGCATTGTCAACATTGGTTACTTTTTATGGTGTTTCGAAGTACGTTATTTTAATTCAATGAATACAATTTCGTATCTTGTTCATATTTTTATTGCTTGTATTGTTTTCAATTCCATGTAAGGCTAAAACCCTATTTCTTGATTCAACGAATCAAGGAAAGGTGGATTATTATGAACTTTGTGATGTGTGTAGACCTACGTGTATTTTGTGAAACGTACACGTAGAGGTTTATAGTTTTTAGATTTAATTTCATTCATTTCAAAACCATTCAAATACAAAAACCCTTGATCATATTCCCTATAATCCCTGATAAGGATTTTTGAATTTTAAAAACTTATATATTTTTGAGATGAATGTATTAAATCTAAACTGAAATATTATCAAAAGAACATCTTCCAATTTTATAACCCTAAACATGAATATAAAACTGACTTTGGCAAAATTTTATATGCTTTCACGAAATCATCTTTCGCATTCATTTTTCCTTTGCGTGAAACTTAGATTGTGTCTTAAAACACATCACATTGTGAAATAATCAATCCACCCGGAATTGAAAGTTGAATCAAGACCTTTATCCATTAGTTGAATTATATCTTTTAATTTTAGTTATTTGTCATTTTAAATTCTAAATTTTAATATTTTTCTTAAATTAAGTTTAATTGAGAAATTTGCAATTTTTATTATTTGAAATCAATCCAAAATCTTCAAACACTTGTAACTGCTACTTTTGAACTAGGTAGTGAATTTATTTCATCTCTTGAAACTTAGAAATTAAATTAGTAGGTTCCTTATGGAGTTACCCTCGTTCTCATCGGGTTAAAACTACACTGCAGACCCTTGTCCTTGGGAGTATTTTATAGACGTAATTTTTAGAGGCAGTCAAGTTTTTGTCACCATTGCCGAGGAGCCTAAGATTAGCTTTTAAGTTACTTTAGATTAAAGTTTATTTACTGCCTTCTATTTAAAAAAGAAAATTCTTAAGTTTTTATTTATGTTTCTTTTGCAAAGTGATCTCAAGAAAAGAATTTATAAATTACGAAAAGATTTGAATCTTTGGAAATTCGAATTCAAAAAGATAAAGAACAACTTGAGCTTTTCGAAACTTTTGAGCAAATAAGAGAATTCCATAGAAATCTTATTGATTTTGAATTTAATTTAAAAATTTGCAATAGAGAATTAAAATATTTTCATAAAGAGCTTTTGAAAATAGCATTTTGATTTCTTGTTATCTCCAACAATTCCATCTCTAGTTTATCTAGTTTTTGACTGCTTGGAGTCGTGGGAAAGACGGTAGATTAATACGTCTTGAAAATCTCAATATTCATTTGAATACTAAAAATCTTTTCACAGAAGTTCCTCTATCATCTACTTCTACTTCTACGGTACAAATGGCAGAAATTAATCAACCCATTATTCCTAATGTTGACCCAAGATTCATAAAACATAGTTTTATAATTGAGTTTGATGATAACAAACATTGAACTGAATTTTCACAATTAATTTTCAAATAGACATTGTATGAAATGTTACAATTCATTTTAATTTGATAGATTCAAGATGATATGCTTGGAAGATCTTGATATTATTTTTCAAGTATTTTTACATAATTTGGATGATGAAATAAAGGAATTTCAGAGTTTAGAAGAGTAATGGAAATTAAAGAAAGATGAAGACTTGAAGGTTAACTCGGATAAACAGCCAAATCAGACATATGTTAGTATATTGCTGATATGTGAAGATCTAACGGTTCAAGTTGCTTGAACGTTAAATATAATAAACTAGACTTCCAAATCTACACCTTTGTCTGAGCAAGATTTTCGTGGATCTGAAGATAAATTTTCCAAAAATGAGTTGGACTATTAGTCATTACAGAAGCAAATGTAATTGTGAATTCTGGAGCTAGTGTTGGTTTTTGAGCTATCACTCATTATATAAAAATTAAAAAATTTTGATTTTTGGTTTGTGGAAAGATGCCTTATAAAGGTACAACATTTTTCATTTACTTTTCTTCTAATTCCAAAATTATCATGGTAAAACAAAAGCTTAAACTGGAAACACAGATTCAGAGTGTCAGAAAAAGCTATATGGAGCTAGTCTCAGTTTGGAGGCTATAACTGAAGATCTAATTATTGGATGAAGCCCAAATGTGGCTTATATATCTACAAAGTCATCACTCTGATCCAATGTCCAATATAAACGTTATGAGGGTGAAAAACGGTTGCAAACATATCTTAGAAAATCTAAATCTAAAAGGCAGCATTGGAAG
>QLOD02000013.1:31376023-31391090 GCA_003260245.2 Sideroxylon spinosum | reverse complement strand
GTAAATATCAGCGCAGGTGTGACCCACGTTCGTAGCGTGGCTCTGCCACTGCATGCCCACTTAACTAATTCCTGTAAGCCTGTTTCATGGACTATATATTTCATTACCCTCTGTTTGGAAATATTTATCTTTTAAAATTGATTTGATTCTAAAATAATAAATTGATTTGATTTAATTTGATAAATAAAATTTTATATTTGAAACATTTTTTGGAGACAAAATAATAAAAACATATGCAACAAACATGTTTTTATTGTTAATTTTAAAAAAATATGTAAATATAAAAAAACTGTAAATATAAATGTTGTTAAATAAAGGCTTCAGTAGTTATTACTTATCCCTTCTCTTTCCTTTTAATTATTTTTAGGCTTGAATAATATCGTTAGGAACCTCCGAGTCTCTTTTCTCCCTTTTTTCCTCCCCTCTCTCCATCCTTTTGCTCCCCTCTTTCCCCCTTTCTATCATCGCTACTTCCATCACACCCACACTAAACACACACAAGGGGTCTCCCCTTTAGCTTTGTCTGGTCAACCGAAAAAAGAAAATTAAAAAAAAGTTCCTGGGCCCTACCAGTCCGGTTCACGCCCAACTCAACCCAAAGCAATTCAATTCACAGTTAGTACTGGAAAAATACTATAAAGTCCTAAAATATAAACTCAACCCAAAAGAATTAGAATGCCCCAAATTTCAACTATAAAATTTATCAAATTTGGTTATCAAATACTACATCCGTGGTTGGCTATCTTTTTTATTTAGAACTTTCTAGAATGTGCGTAATGAAAGTACTTCTCTTATGCAGTGTTGAGCAACTTACAAACAAATAAGAAGGGGGGAGGGGGGATATATATTCCTTTTAGACACCCAGATGATGGAGGAAACAGAACACCGAAGCAGTAGGGGTGAGCGAAATTAGCTATTAGCAGATATTTCTTTGCCTTCGGAAGCATGACGATTATACATAATACTTGCATTTATACTATGTTCTCAACTGATGGGAAGACAAAACTAAATATTTACTTGACTTCATAGAGGGGGAGAGGGTATTTTTTTTTTTTTACCTTACTAACGATAAAAAAAAAATATTACCAAATTAGAGTGAAATGAAAATATACCAAGACAGAGACAAGATGGTAATGTTTTTTCTTTAATAAAGTTGTAAGGGGTGTTTGGTGTAACAAAAAAGTAAAACAAAATAAGACAATTTATCAGTTAATAATTCCTATAGTGAGATAAAAAGTGAATTATTTTTAGAGATCTTCAAAATTTTTTGGTATTTCTTTGTACGCCAAACATACCCCTTTAGCAGTTTGTGCTTACTTGCACCTTCCATCCAATTCATATGTTGTGCTTACTATTTGTGGGCTTGTCTGTGCCATTTCAAAGTTCCCTGTTACTCAACGGTCAACTAAGAAAATTCGAGGAGAAAGATTTGATCAGAGATAAGTCATTCTAGATTTGGTAACTTCCCTGCTTCCCTTCTTCTTCATTGCAGCCTCTAAAGCTGGACCTTTAAGGTTATACTAATCTGAAGCTAGACCTTTAAGGTCGTACTAAGATTGGGATATGCAAGAGACATGTAAAAATTGGAGAAAAGACTCACCATGACAATTCTAGCATTCAAGCTAAAGGCCTATCATTGCCAAATGTTTCTCTTGGAGAACTTTACCAGATTAGCATCAATGCTCTTAATAGATTTGTTAAGCATGAAGTCTGATTTAAATGAGGGCAAAAGTGTACTTCTGTATATTAAGATTTTTTATTTGTATACACTAGGGTTCCTTACAACTATAATGTCTAGGATTTCCTCCATTATAACTTTGTAAATTTTTTCTTTATCATAGTGAAACACTCCAATACTGTGGATGTATGATTAAGCAATTAGCTTAAGTCGGAATCACGTAAATCTTTGTATCTCATTCTCTTCTTGTTTACGATTCCTTTTTTGTTCTTGTTTGTCTTCGATTATATAGGTTTGAGCGTAGGGCTCCCCAACAATTGGTATCAGAGCTCCGAATTATGAGATCAAGGGTTTACACAATGGTTGAAGACAAATACAAGATCGAGAAATTTAATGGTACGAACTACGCTTTTGGAATATGCAGATGGAAGATATTCTATATTAGAAGGATTTATATCTTCTGATCAACGAAAAAAAAGCCAGAAAGCATAACATAAGAAGATTGGAATATTTTGGATCGCAAAGCTTTGGGGACTGTGCGATTGAACCTTACACCGTCGGTTGCGTCAAATATTGCCAAAGAAAAGACTACGGCAAATTTGTTCAAAGTCATAGAAAAGATGTACGAGAAACTTTCAGCAGTGACTAAGGTATATTTTATTAAAATGTTGTTTAATTTAAAAATGCCTAAAAACTCCATTATTGCTAAACATCTGAATGAATTTAATATGGTCGCAAATCAATCAGAATCTGTGGGCATTAATTTTCATGATAAAATTAAAGCTCTTGTTCTATTATAGAGTTCGCCAGAAAGTTGGAGTAGACTTGTTGTGGCAGTTAGTAATTCCTCCAAATTTGCAAAAATAAAATTGGAAGATGTTATAGGGTTGATTTTAAGAGAAAAGGCTAGGAAGAGATCATCAAATAATGATGTTGCTTTGGGTTCAACACTAAATGCAGAGGAAAAAGGCAAGTCTGTGAACAGGGGAGACAACAAAGGCAAGTGAAGAGGAAATTCCAAAAATAGGGGTAGGAGTAAATCTCATAGTAGAGATGTGAAACCTGAGTGTTGTTGGAACTGTGGTCCGATGAGGCACGTAAAGCGAAACTGTAGAGCATAATGAGAATGATTAAGGGATAAGAACACCGTCAATATTACAAATGAGTCAGATAATGAAGCCTTGATTTGTTCACTAAATTCTCGCAATGAGTCTTAGATTGTAGACCAGGAGCCGTATTCCATGCCACTCCACGCATGGATGTGTTACAAAATTATGTGCAAAAAAATTTCGAAAAAAGTGTACTTGGGTGATGATGAGGCCTACGAGTTGGGAAAGAAGATGTGCAAATTACTCAAACAGATGGGACAGTACTGAAATTGAAGGATGTTAGACATGTGCCTAGTCTAACAAAGAATCTTATTTCAATGGGTCAGTTGTCAAATAGTGGAGAGGTCATATCGTTTACATCAGATGCTTGGAAGATGAGTAAAAGGGCTTTGGTTGTGACTCATGGTAAAAAATAAGAAACCCTATATGTATCTTCGAGTACTTACAGTAGCATCGCAGTGGTAGCATCAGCAATTGATTACACTACAGGGCATCGTGGCTGGGTCATATGAGCAAAAAGAGATGAAAGCAAGGTTGTCAAAAGGTAAATTGCCAAGTTGTAAGTCATTGAATTTGGACTTCTATAAGGATTGTGTCTTCTTAAAATAGAATAAAGTTAGATTTACAAAGGTGGCAATGACCCTAAAGTCAGAAAAGTTAGAGAAGGTTCATACAGATGTGTGGGGCCCGTCTTAGGTATCTTCTCTTGGTCATGTTATTTTGCTACTTTTATTGATGATGCTACGAGAAAATTATGAGTTTATTTTTTCAAGCATAAATCTGATGTATTTGGTTTTTTCAAGAATTGGAAAGTATTAGTTAAGAATGAAACAGGAAAGAAACTGAAGTGTTTGAAATCTGATAATGGCAATGAGCATTGTGATGGTGTGTTTGAGGCTTACTATGCTGCAAATGAAATTCGGAGATTGAAAACAATCCCAAAGAAGTCAAGATATAATAGAGTTACTGAGCACATGAATAGGACGATCCTACAGAGTGCAAGGAGCATGAGGTTACATGCTAGGTTACCTAAGCAAGTCTGGGCCGACGCAATAGGTATAGCAGCTTATTTGATCAACATGAGGACTTTCAGTTCCTTTGAATTTTGGACTACCAAATGAGGCTTGGTCAGGTAAAGAGATAAATTTATGCCACTTACGAGTCTTTGGTTGCATGGGTTATATTGATTCGAGTGATATGGGTAAACTTGATGCTAAGTCCCAAAAGTGTATATTTATAGGTTATGGTACTAATAGTTATGGGTAGAGGCTGTATGATCGTGAAAATCGAATACAAGAGTATGGATGTGATATTTGATGAGTCTGTCTTGTATAAAAATAGACAGAGTCAACCCGAAGAGGCTAATGAAAATTCAGACAAGATAGAGTTTGAATGGATCCCTAACAGGAATGTCTCACAGCCTCAGTATATTAATACATAATATACTCCACAAGAAGATTCATAGACTCCTCCTCTTATGAGATCTGATCATATCAATAAACCTCCAACACAAAATTATTCCTCTTCTTTACACTATTTGTTGCTAACTGATAGTGGTGAACCAGAATATTTTAAGTAAGCATTGCAGGTGGAGACTAGGAATTAGCGGGAGCGTGTGATGAATGATAAGATGGACTCTCTCTCATCAAACTAGAATGGGACTTGGTTCAGCTGTCTAAAGGAAAGAGATCTTTGCACAAAAAATGAGTATACAGGCTTAAGGAAGAATCTAATGGTAGCAAACGGTATAAGGTAAGGTTAGTAGCGAAAGGTTTTGAACAGAAACCAGGTATTGACTACATCGAAATGTTTCCTCCTATTGTGAAAATTTCTTTAATCAGATGTATCCTTAATATTGTGGCTATTGAGAACTTACACTTAGAGCAGTTAGATTGTATTCCTTCATGGGGATTTAGAAGAGAACATCTATGTGTATCAGCTAAAGGGATATGTTGTCAAAGGAAAGGAAGATCATGTGAGTAAGCTTCTTAGGAGTCTATATGGGTTAAAATGAGCGCCTAGACAATGGTATGAAAGGTTTAACACTTTTATGATAGATATAGGGTTTAGTAGATGTTATATAAGGACAACTGTTTCTATTTTAAGAAGCTTGGTAAATCATATCTCACATTTTTGTTGAATGTAGATGATATGCTTATTGCAAGTTCAAGCATGGATGAGATTACTAATCTCAAGGAACAACTATCTAAGGAGTTTACACTGAATGATTTGGGTTTTACGAAGAAAATCTTTTAAATGCAAATCGACAGAGATAGAGTGAACCGGAAGATGAAATTATCATAGGAAAAATATGTTGAAAAGGTACTTAAAAGGTTTAACATGGAAGGTGCTAAGCTTATTAGCACACAGTTAGCAAGTCACTTCAAGCTTTCAAATGAAAAAGAAGCAGTAACTGATGAAGAGAAAAACTACATGGCAAAGTTCCATATGCCTCAGCAGTAGGCAGCTTAATATATGCTATGTTGGCATGAGGCCAGACATTACTCATCCAGTGGGAGTTGTCAACAGGTTCATGGAAAATCCGAGCAAAGAGCATTGGGAGGCAGTCAAGTGGACTTTACAATATCTAAAAGGTACTTTTGATTTGGCTTTATTTTTTGGGGGTTCTGATATTTGTTTGCAAGGATTTGTAGATTTGGATTTAGCAGGGGGCATTGTTAGCAGGAAGAGCCCGATTGGGTATGTTTTTACTCTGGGGAGTACAGCTGTCAACTGGGTCTCGCTGCTGTAGAAAATAGTGACTATTTTTACAACAATGTTAATTGTGGGGGGGATTAAGAGTAGGTTAAACTTAATATTCTCTGGGAGTTGTGCTGAATATCGAGAAAATGGCGAGACCACCGGAATCCGGCAGAGGAGTAAGAACCAGGGCAATCTGGAATGAGAGAGAGAGAAAGAGAGAGAGACCTTTAGATGGTGATAGGTTGATGGCTTGTTCTCCGATGTCCCCTACCCTCTAGAGGAAGAGGGTTTCTATATCTATGGAGAAGAATTAGGGCTTTTTTATTCATTCAGCGAATGTCCAGCCCTGATTCAGAGTACCTAAGGAATAGTAAAAGCCACCTACTTAATGCTCTCTCTCTCTAGATTGGTTGGATGAAGCCCAACGATTCCCCTGGTTCTAGCCTCCAATCCACTGAATCTCCAATAATCCCGCCTGTCATTAATTAATTTATTGAAAGAATTCTCAGACTTTGTTCCAAGTCCAAGTGTATATTCCTATGATGGAATTGTTGTACTTGTGTGGTAGTGTAACAACCTTAGGTTGTTTAACCGCAGCCCGGGTACCCACAGAAGCCCCCTTGTGCGTGCTCTACTGATGTGGCATACAGAAGTAGGTGCGTACATGATTTATTTTATATATATATATATATGTGTGTTTAATTATCAAATGCACGGTTATTGTTGGGACCTGTGCTCATATGGAGAGGAATCAAGTTCTAGGAAAGAATGGCGATTGCGAAGCGGAGCGGAGCAGCTACCCTCATCTCGGATCCGACGATGAGGGCGTTGAGCCATAGGCCCAAAGGTTTAAGAGGTGCGGGGGGCAATGCCCCCGCAGTATGGTACGGTGTAAATAAGGATATTATGGAAATCAGACCGTGTAATCCTATTAGGGTTAGGAATAATCAACGGTTATAAATATTCTCTATGTAACCTTATAATCAAATATTTCCTAAAATATTTGTTCCAAAAGTTCGAAATATTTCCTTGGAGTGAAATATTTATTCAAAATATTTCCTGGAGGCGAAATATTTATTCAAAATATTTCTTTGAGCAAGAATATTTACTTCAAGTATTTCTTGAAATATTCGTTTCAAAATGCGAAATATTTTTCTTAGAGTGAAATATTTATTTCAAATATATCCTGGAGGTGAAATATTTATTCAAAATATTTCTTTGAGCAGAAATATTTACTTCAAATATTTCTTGAAATATTCGTTTCAAAATCCGAAATATTTTCTTGGAGCGAAGTATTTATTCAGAATATCTCCTGGAGGTGAAATATTTATTCAAAATATTTCTTTGAGCAGGAATATTTACTTCAAAATATTCCTCAAAATATTTGTTTGAAAATCCAAAATATTTTTCTTGGAGTGAAATATTTATTTCAAATATTTCCTGGAGGTGAAATATTTATTCAAAATATTTCTTTGAGCAGGTTCTTCAAATATTTCTTGAAATATTCGTTTCAAAATCTGAAATATTTATTCAGAATATTTCTTGGAGGTGAAATATTTATTCAAAATATTTCTTTGAGCAGGTATATTTACTTCAAAATATTTCTTGAAATATTCGTTTCAAAATTCGAAATATTTTCTTGGAGCAAAATATTTATTTCAATTATTTCCTTGCACGAAATATTTATTGCAAATATTCTTTTGGGGCATAACATTTATTAGGATAAGTGTTACAACAGCTTCCTTTTTTTTTTTTTTTGGTAACACCAAAGGCTTCAACTATAAATAGGTCCAGTGTAGGTCAAACTAATTACTTAAAACACCAAATGTCCTTGAGAGTTTGAGAGATTCAATCCTTTGAAATCCAAAGAATTGCTGCGGAATTCTCATGGGTCTTGTTCAAGTTGCCGCAAGATTCTGGAAAGCTTAGTTTAAATTACAGCACCATCCTTTGATTCTAGCTTTGTAATCAAACTACCATGGCCTCCCCTCCTTTTTTTTTTTAAGAAAATTCCTCATAAATTTACCGCGGGATTCTGGGGGGAAAAAAACTTACTAAGTTGCCACGGGTAGTGAAATTCAGCTCAAGTTGCCCGCGAGACTCCTCAGGTTGGCCGTGGGATCATTAAGAAGCCAGAACAGGCACGGGGCATTTTGATATCTTATTCGGGTTGCCGCGCGACATTCAGGAACTTTGTAAAGGCTATCGTGTTAACCTGTTAAACTAGCAGGTGATTTTCGAGAGACCCATTTTCGGGAGACCTAAGAAACCACCGCGGGGTCCTCAGCATTTTTATACCACAGGTTGTCAGAAAGATTTAGTCGAGCTGCGGCAATCTTCAAATCTTCGCGTGGATTTCAGGGACTGGCACCCTTTTCAAGTGTGAGGGTTCCCGAAAATTTTCAACCAAGGCCATTAAGTCACCGCGGGATTTCTTCGGAAAATTTTCATTGCCTCAGGACTTTAAAGGAACCAGCCTTGTGCTGCCGCGACATTCTTTATGAGATCATGCTGCCGCGAAGTCTTGGAGGGGTTTGGTTTCTATGGGTAAGTTCATCCTCACTACTCGTCCTTAGCGTGGTTCGTTTGACATCCTTAGCATGGTTCGTTTGGTATATTACCGCGGGTTCTCTCACCTTTGGGGATCCTCAACTTCCACCGCGGGGCTTACAGAGTGATCCAATCAGGGCACCAAAAGTCGATGCTTTGTTCCAACTGCGGAAACTCTCGAAAATTTGCTGCCAAGCCACCTGGTCGCCGCGAGGCCTATTTTAGGTCACTGAGGAACTTTCGCTTACCACGGAAACATTGATTTTTTTTTTTTCGGAGATTTTCTCTCCATTTCTTTTCTTCTAGTCACCATGGGTTCAGGATAGTCTTGTAAATTTTGTATAGGTGATCGCGGGACTTTTCCAAATTTTGTAAAGTCACTTCTCAATACCTCATACGAGTAACCACGGGGAAGCTTTAGTCGTATCAGGTAATCTTCGAAAATCCTAAGATAAGCCACTGCGTGATCTATGGTGCTAAAAAAAAAATTGTGAAATCCATTTGTGGCAGATTTGGATCTTTATCATGGCTTCTTCATTCCAAAATTTGCCACCGACTTCTTTGACAACTCCAACCGCGGAAAGGCGAGTTGAAATTTGCTACGAGACTTCTCTTGGGGATATTTCTAGGATAAAGTTCAAGGCTGGAACTAATCAATTAGTTCCGACAGTTCCTGACGAAGATGAGTGGTTCCGCGCCCCATTTCTTCAAGGCGACAGATTCTGGGATCAGAAAATGTCGTTTCCTGCAGATGAAGGTTCTCGGGACCTCCCTTATGCTCTAGAATTAGAACCCGAGAATGAAGTTCACATACCACCTTCATCTGTTCCACATTTCAATGTCGAAATAAGGGAATATCCCTATTCGTTTTGTCATTTCTTCAACTATATTGCTCCTTTTGACGGAATGGGACCTTGGACAGATTGGATTTTGTCTCAAGCTACATTTAAGAGCATTTTGAGGAATGCATCGATATTTGAGGCTGTACAGAGTTCTTCAGAGTTGCGCATTACAAGGAATACACTAGCCATAGAAGTTTTACTTTCTCGGTGGAGCGCGGTGACTCATACTTTTATGACTTCCTTCAGTGAGATCTCTTCAACTCTTGAGGATGTCATTGTTTTAATGGCCTTACCAACTTGGGGCGAAGAAAATGTGATTCTTAATACGGAGACTTTGGATGAGTGAACTATTATAGACGCCTTATGATCAGCCCATTCTTGTCAAAATAACTTGGGATCATACTTTGACAAAAATGGCCAGCATAGAACTGAGCGTGGAGCTTCTCGTTCAAAGACCACTTCCAAGGGTTGGATGCATTATTAGTGGAAAGATTATGCCGATCCCCGTGAAAGCACGAGAGAGTGTATCGACAGGCCTGGTCTTCATAGCCCATATCATCTTGCAGCGTTTCTTGCTGCATGGCTTTCCCGCCACATCTTTGAAGGTCCTCCTGCAGACGGGGTTCGCAGTTATGTTTTTCGTATTACTGCTGCTCTCAGTATTGGAAAAAAAAATATCTTTAGGTCCTTTATTTTTGGGCACTTTATTTTATCGCTTGAACTTGATAAATACAGGGATGAAGCAGTTCGTGGGTCGGTATGATATCCCGACTTATATTTCCACGCCGTTCTTACAAATGTGGCTGTTTGAGAGATTTAGAAAATTTGCTCCAAGGCCAAACCATTTTTCTGGGCCTGAAGATGAGAATGGAAATTTACAACCATTTTGTATGTTGTATTCGGATCGTTGGTCTTCAACAGGTTTGGGGAAGAAATTATCCTCAGTGATCGGCAGTGTTGAAAAATTTTGTTGGAGGCCTTAT
This sequence comes from Sideroxylon spinosum, assembly GCA_003260245.2. Taxonomy (NCBI): domain Eukaryota; kingdom Viridiplantae; phylum Streptophyta; class Magnoliopsida; order Ericales; family Sapotaceae; genus Sideroxylon; species Sideroxylon spinosum. The sequence goes on along the minus strand of QLOD02000013.1, from coordinate 31,381,225 downwards.
GCGGAGCCTTTGATTGGTGAGGTGTCAATGCCATGGTATTTTGATGAGAACATTTTTATCAATCTTTCTAATCAAAATTTGTGAATCCCTACGTTGCCCTTTGGGCCGCGCGCCGTACCTCAAAGTCTTCCTGCTTTGACTGATGATGGATATACTTCTGTCGGATATAATCCACATCGGGTGGTACACCAATTTGGATTTGATCAATGCCTGACCAAGTGTGGTAAAGTGAAGTCTCCTTCAGATAGTTTGGTTCAGTTTTTGGGAGTGAATAGAAATTCACTGCTATTGCCTTCATTGAATTTTTGTATTTTGCCAAAAGCCGATTGCGAGGGTTCTTGGACTTTTATGGCTGGGAATTGGTGGCGTTATCAGCACCAAATATTTGAAGAATTTTTTCGCGGTGTTCCTAAGCAGATTAAGGTGCCCTACATTCTGAGGGATGATTCATTACTCTCCCCGACTAAAGAGGGTCATTCACGCAGTGCAATTGTCTCTCGCTTTGTTAAGGCATTGGGGATAGTTCCTGGTGTTGCAACTGCAGGAATGCCGAGCGGGGTGAATTTGGTGAAGGCCGTGAAAATGATAGTAACATTATCTGATTCGTTAAGGCATGCCATGGAAGAAACAACAGATGTTCTGCATTCAAAGAAGCGTCCCCGGAAGGTTATTATAGTTAACCTTCGTAAGTTTGGATTCGTCATTTATTTACTCTTTCCCGACTAACACACCTTTATTTGTTTCTAGGCCATCAATCATTCTACAATTTTCAAGAAAAGAACAACTCAATCCCAAAGAGGTAGAAAGAGTAACACGCAAGATGATGAAACTTCTCAAGATACTGTAGACCCTGAATTGCAAGATGCGGAGGCCATGAGTACAAACCCGGCGGATTCAGTGGTAGAAGTATCTGAAGACCTTCTTATTCCTACAGCAAGGATATCTGAAGATGCTTCTATGATTACTCCGAATGTTGAATGCACCCCTCGTTTGGTTTTTAGATTTATTTCTTCATCAGTAGTCACCCTGATTGACGCGGGATAAAAATTCTTCTTAGATGCGGGCACGGCAGCTTCTACGGAGCGTCCCTCTTTTATTACTACCGTTAGGGAGTTCCATATTGATTCCGAGTCTGACGAAGGTCATGAGTCTTCATTGATGAGGGCAAGTAGATTAAGGCGTAAAGTATTTCGTGCTCAAACAGAAAGTGAAGATGATTCAAGAGAGTTTTCTTCAAGGGATGATAGTGTTAATGTTACCTATGTTGAAACTAGTAGTGTTCTTCAACTAAGATCATCTGAAGTAGCTTTATTCGATCCTATTCTTTCTGTCGTTATGGAAAATTCATCAATGCTGAATCATGGCGAAGAGGAGTCTCAAATTACTCCGAAGCATGGCGAAGGTACCTATTTGCCATATGTTTTTCCTTAATAATAATTAAAGAAGCCTTTTTAAAGGTGTTTGCTTGAGCGTGGGTCCAGTTCTGATGTCCAATGCTCCTGTTGATATTTCTATTCCTGCTACAATCCTGACCTTTACTCCGAGCATTGTGACTACCATATCAGAGACATCAAGTGTGGATGCAGCTCCTGAAATTTCAACAATCCTACCGAGCAAAGAAGTACTATTTGATGGAGTTGCTCCATTTTTCCTTCCATTTTTGCATAGACTATATCATCATTGTGGTGACATATTCCATGGGATAATGGCACAACCGCGTTTCCTTCCTGTAATGAAATTCCAATACCTTGGGTCGTTGATGCAGAGTCTGGATGAAAGCCTTTGGAGAGCTTATCTCTCGAAGAGATAGACGGGTTATGTAATGGTGTAGATGCAGTCAAATCTTGTCATATAGAGGTTGGTTGGTTAGAAGTTGGCTTGCAATAGGCTCGTCGTTTGGTACAATCTTCCCACGTTAAGACCGAACTAACCAAGCTTCAAGAGGATATTGATAAAACTGAGAAGTTGCTAGAAGAAATGAAGAGTGACCATACCAGGCTGTCCAGTCATGCCAGCACTTTGGAGGAACTAAATGCCACTCCATGGACTCCTAGTAGTAGCATACTTGAAAATTTGTTAAAGTAGATGTGTCTTTTCTGTTCGTGACTTTCTAAAGTGAGTTTCATAATGTATGAACGATGTTATTTTGAAGAAATGAACTTGTTTTGATGAATGTTGGAACATAAATGTGTAACAAAATGGGTTTTGAATGAAACCAGTTTAAGGTATGAAAACTTTTCTTCATTAGTGTTCTCCAAAACATTATTATATATATATATTTATATATATGTATTGTTAAGTTATGAAATTCCCACAGCAGGGATATGTTGAAGGAGAGCGTAATGACCTTTTAGTGAGAAAATTATTGGAGGACTCGAAATCATAATTATTGGAGAACTCCGAACCAAGCTCAAGGGTCTCTGAAAAAAGATGCCTTAAAGGTTATTTGAAAATAAAATTCTCAGGAAGAAAGATATTTGGAGAACTCTGAACCAAGCATAAGGAGCCTTGGAAAATAATGCCTTAGGGATTCTTTGGAGATAAATTCCCACAGAGGGAAACATTTGGAGAACTCTGAACCAAGCATAAGGAGCCTTGGAAAAGGATGCCTTAGGGGTTCTTTGGAGATAAATTCCCACAGAGGGAAACATTTGAAGAACTTAGAACCGAGCATAAGGAGCCTTGGAAAAGGATGCCTTAGGGGTTCTTTGGAGATAAAATTCCCAGGGGGAAAAACATTTGGAGAACCCAGAACCGAGCATAAGGAGCCTTGGAAAAGGATGCCTTAGGGGTTCTTTGGAGATAAATTCCCACGAAGGGAAACATTTTGAGAACTCTGAACCGAGCATAAGGAGCCTTGGAAAATGATGCCTTAGGGGTTCTTTGGAGATAAAATTCCCAGGGGGAAAAACATTTGGAGAACTCTGAACCGAGCATAAGGAGCCTTGGAAAAGGATGCCTTAGGGGTTCTTTGGAGATAAATTCCCACGGAAGGAAACATTTGAAGAACTCTGAACCGAGCATAAGGAGCCTTGGAAAAGGATGCCTTGGGGGTTTTTTTCAAAAAAAAAAAAAAAACACAAATTCATGCCTACTAATACAAATTTCATACAAAAGAAATTCTTTACTTTATTAACAAGGAAATAAGGATATCAATACATTAAGGATAGTAAGCTTTGAGCCATTTAACGTTGATAGAGGAACTCAGCTTGTTTGTCTTAGGATCTAGGATCCTGTACCATCCATTATCACCATGGGCTTCTTGGATAACATATAGACCTTCCCATTTAGGTGCAAACTTTGGTGCTGATAATCCTCTCATCACATGGCTTGCAGTCTTTAACACTAAATCCCCTTCTTCGAATTTCCTGGGCTTCACCAATGAATCATAGGCTCTGCTGATGCAGCTTTGATATGTTTTTAAATTCTCTCTGGCCCTCTCTCTTCTTTCATCCAAGACTTCTAGGTCTATATGTCTAGATTCTGGGATTGCTTCGCTTCGGAGAATTATTCTTGTTGAAGGTACGGCTATTTCAACTGGAAGAACTGCCTCAGTGCCATAAACTAGGGAAAAAAGAGTCATCTGTGTAAACCTTTTCTTAGACATCTTGTAGGCCCATAACGCCATTGGAAGTGCATAAGCCCAATTGAAATGATATTCCTTCAACATTCGGCTTAGTATGGTGAGCAATGTCTTGTTCGTGGCTTCGGCTTGTCCATTCCCTTTGGGGTAATACACAGAGGACTTATGATGGGAAATGTCATAAAAAGCTAGAAGTTACACCACATGTGAGTTTACAAAAGGAGTGCCATTATCTGAAAGTATCACCTTAGGGATTCCAAAATGACAAATGACATATTCTCGAATAAAATTCGACAACGCTAGTCCCGTGGCCCTCCTTAAGGGAATTCCTTTAACCCATTTAGTATACAATTCCGTTGCTGCGATGATCCAAATATTGCCACGAGAAGGAAGATTAATGGGTCTAATTAAGTCCATGGCCCAGGTGTGAAACGGCCACGGAGTCCCTATTGTTCTGAGATCTACAGCTGGGGCATGAATGAGATAAGAATGTATTTGACAAGAATGACACCTCTTTGTATGATTCTTTGCATCTTCCTCCATCGTTGGCCAATAATACCCCGTATGCAGCAGATGGGCGTAGAGTTTCCTTCCTCCCTGATGTTCCATTTCATGTCTTTTTTTTAAGGCTTCTTGTACTTCTATCTCAGCTAAACAACATAAGGCTTTTCCTTCAAATCCACGCCTATATAGTTGTCTCTCGTGAATAAAGAAGGAAAAAGCTCTCTTTTTAATTGTTGCAGCATCCTGCGCATCTTCAGGAAGTGATCCCTCCATCAGGTAATTAATGTAGTATTGTCTCCAATCTCTAGGAGTAGAAACAAAACTGCATTCCGCCTTATTTTGGATTTTCCTAACATCTGAGACACTGCTGTTGAATCTGTGCAGCTTCTTTAGCCATGGATGGCCAAAAATAACCTTGTCTCTGGGCTCTTCTGTAAAGGCTAACCTCCCCAGTTCCGCATGTCCTTTCATGTATTTTAACTAACTTCTCTTTAGATTCATCATCCCCCAAACATCTGGCCAAGCTTTCTCATGGAGCTTTAAAATATAATAATCCCTGGTAAAGTGTATAGTGTTTGAGTTGAGCCACAGGGATTTACCTTCATGCAGCTTTAATTCTTTGATAATAGGTGTCCTCTAATCTTCCACAGTTTCTTCTGGTAGAATGTTTATTACTGAGCATGGCAATGTTCTCTTCATCACTTTGATACTAGTCGTTTCCTTCCCAATCTCTATTTTTAAAGTGAGGGTGGCCAATGCATCTGGATACCTGTTATTAGACCTCGGGGTATGCTCCATTTGGACATGATCAAATTTTTCAATCAAACGTTGGAGGATTGTTCGATATGACACCAAAGAGGGTTCTTTGATTGTATACTCTCCACTGGTTTGTTTGATGACTAACTTCGAGTCCCCTTTGATACACAGCTTGGTTGCTCCTACTTCTCGTGCAGCTAAGAGTCCTAACACCAATGCTTCATACTCCGCCTCATTGTTGGAACATCTGAATTCAAGTTTGTAGGATAAGTCAATTTGAACCCCCGAGGGGGAAGTTAAAACAATCCCTGCACCTCCTCCTTCTGAAGTAGAGGATCCATCAAAAGCTAAAGACCATT
>QLOD02000013.1:31360613-31375923 GCA_003260245.2 Sideroxylon spinosum | reverse complement strand
TTAAACTATCTCATTTTTAATCAACTTGATTTTGCTTGAGTTTTTTGCTTTGTTGTTAGAATCAGCTTTTTTTTTTTCTTTTTTTTTTTCTTTATAGTGAAGAGTTTATGAATTTATGATTTATTTTATAGAAATGAGTTTGATGTAGTCCTACTCCGCAAAGCTATACTTAAAATAAATAAAACATGAAAATGGAGACAAAAGTTTTCATTATCTACCGGGAAATTAACGTACAACGTTTATTCAATCTCAACAATTTTGAATATATGCCAATAACTGTTGTAAAATGTCATTGTTAGCAAATTAACATATCTATGTTGGCTCTTCTACAAACACTACAAGAAAGAACATTTTTGGCAACCACTTTTTTCAACCAAAAACAAATTTGTTCACTAAGGGGTGATTTTTTTTCGAGCAAATTAAGATTGATAGTTAACAATAAATTTTTTCCCTAGCAAATAAGATTTGGTCGCTAATGGATGAGTCTTCCTGATCAATTAGTCACTAAAAGCTTATTTTTTAGTTTGGTCACTACGGTATTACTTTTACGACTAACCAATTGGTTGCTAAAACTTTAAATAACAAAAAAAATAAATAAAGTTATTGTTTTTATCGACCAATTAGTTGGTAAAATTTTTATTTTTGGCTACTAATTGGTCACTAAAAAATTACCCTTTAGCGGAGTCGCTTTTCCTGACCAATTGGTCGTCAAAATTTTGAATAAAAATAAAAACATATTTATTAACTTTGCTGACCAATTGATAAGTAAAAGTGTCATTTTTTGACTACCAATTGATCGCTAAAGAGTTACTTTTCTTGACCACTTGTTCACTAAGAACTTAAATAAAAAACAATATATATTTATTATCTTTGCATACCAATTTATCTGTAAAAGTACCACTTTTGACTACTAATTGGTTGACAAAATTGATAAAAATTTATTAAAAAAATAAAATAACTAAATAATAATTAGTTTTATTTCTTTCTCTATCTCTCTCTCAAACAACTTTGTTTATCATATTATATGATTTAAATTAAATTTAATAAATTTTATGTTAACATTTATTTTTTAATTTTAATTAATTTAACATTTTACAAAAAAATATCAAAAACTACAATCATAGATCAATAAAAAAATATTATTAAATTAATGTTAAAAATAAATTTATCGAATCAGACTTAAATACTATAAATATATAATCATGTTTGAAAATTAGATTTGTTTTTGTTTAAAACTAAGGTGGTAAATATGTGTGATCATTTAAAATATTTTGTTTTTGCTTTTTTTTATTGGCTTTGCCAAAGGTGTCACTTTTACTAACCAATTGATCACTAAAAGTAATAAAAAAAAATTTATATATGTATAATACATATATCAATAATAATTTGGCCTAGTTGTTAATGATTGCTCATACAAATTGTTATATAACTATGGTTCTACGCTCATTTTTTAACACTTTGATTGCTCATTTTCACAAGTTATTGGAGTTTTATTTTATGCATGTTCTTGTGGGGTTTTGCAAGTGTTTGATCATTACTTGGTAGAATTAAGAAAGTTTTCAAGCATTGCAAAAGAATAAAGTATGAAAGAAGTTCTATGGACCAAAATGAGCATAGTAAGGCACCCCCTCATCAACCCAGGTGCCCCCAGAGAGTGGGATTGCAATCGAAGATCAGGTGGGAGGTCCACTGGCTAACTTAGGCACCTCGTTGACTGCCCCAAGCGACCTAAGAAAACCAATTTACTAAGAAACTCAAACGAGTGCCCTACCTTGCCGCCCAAGTGGTCCACTAGATACCCTAGGTGTCCCTCTGCATGAAGAAGCTAAATTATGTGATTTTTGTTGTGTATCTTAAGTTAACATTTCGCCCTTAACATTTGGTGGCCTATAAATATAGGCTTTTCTCAGACTTAATGCTGGATTTGCTATTTCAGAAACTTTGTTTGTTTTGCAATCATCTCAAATCCTCTCTCTTTTCTAAGGTTTAAGGTATTATAAGTAACATTGCACTTTGCCAGTTTAATTCCAAGTTCAATTTCAATTTCTTCTGCTTCTTCTTTGTTCTTTCTTTCAATTTGTAATCGCTACTTTCTGTTTCCATCTTAAAAATAATGGAATATTTGTGTGGTTGTTTCTTTTCTCAAACTTTTAGTTTAGGCATGCTAGGCTAGGGTTTCATCCTTGGTTTCAGTTTAGGAATGTAGTGATTGAAAGATGGTTGTTTTGGATGTAATGTTGTTTAATGAAATATATTTTTTGATGGATTTATAAAAAGCTTTGAAATTAGGTTTAACCGTTGAAACCGATTCACCTTTGTTATAACTGGGCTTTGGTTATGAGTTGATGCTCATACATTCCAAGTGTCTGGTTCAATGTCCCAATGACTTTGAACTCCATTTCAAAACCTTAGTTCTAAGTATTTTCTACTAAAATAAATTTTAAAGCCAAATCTTCCAACCTTACACCACGTGTGGATGTGAGGTTGAGTAAAAAAGATATCCAAATCAACGTCTTGATTCCACAACGGGAATAGATTAAAACCAAGTGTTTTCAACTAAAAGTAATTTTCATAAATTGAATCATATCTTTTCATCAGTGTTTCAAGTTAAGTTTCATTTTCAAAGTATTTTCCAAAACCAACTTCAAAGACACAAAATATTTTTCTTTTTCCTTTTAGCATTTTTTGTAAGTGCTTTCAAAATGAGTTTCCAACCCTAATCGCACACACTTGCGCCCTATGGATATAACCTGGGATTCACCTATACTAGAATTATGATCATCCCTTATACTTGAGAGAATATACACACAAATTAAGAGTGGTCAAGTTTTTGATGCCGTTACAAAATGAGCAATAGTTTGGTGTGACGAACTCAGAGAACTTATGACAGGACCCGCTTGTCATCATCTTCTATTACATTTAGATTTCCAAGTCACATCACTCCATCTTTTTTATTTGTATTTTCATTTTTTTTCTATCATTGTATATATTTTAAGGATTTATTAGAGAGTCACATCAGTTGCATGTTCCTAAAGTTGGGTAGAGTCTTAGTAGAAGACGTCGAACCGAAAGACTCATCTTACCAACCCTCATAATCAGACTCATAAACCACTATTTCACTCACCAAATTTTTATCCTTCAACTTAACGGCTCACTTAAGAAAGAATGAAAGTGTTCGTGGGGATAATGAGAATATTACAAGTCCTAAGCTAATGAGAGATCACTTGAACCCCATTAGGTAAACCAAACATTCATATATAATCTTACCTTATGGAACTTTACATTAAGACTTGGGATCATCCAACTCCTTCTCACATTCTATGCCCTTGACTTTGAAAATCCCTACAATCACCTAAGAGAATTTGAGAAAGTAAATAACACTTGTATTGATCAAAACGCTAATGAGGATGTAGTGCGTCTCCAACTCTTTCCTTCTTCCCTTAAGAACAAGGCCAAATTTTGGTTCAATTCCCTTCGTCATCGTTCTGTTGGAAGTTGGTACAAAATGCAAACTGAGTTCTTGAAGAAATATTTCAGAACCCAAAAGATACAGTACTATAGGCAACAAATCACTACATTTTCATATAAGCCCAATGAGAACTTCTGTCGAGCCTAGGAAAGGTTTAAGGACCTCTTAATGGCCGGTCCTCTCATGGCCTTGAGCCATAGAGACTTGTGAGTTTCTTCTACGAGTCTTTGACCCCCAATCTTAAGTAACTTCTGTCTACCAAGTACAATGGTACTTATTTGATAAAACTATGGAGGACGCTATGGACTTCTTTGATATGGTGGCCGAAGAGTCTAATAATTGGGAATTTGGACCTCTTTCTTCTTCTAAGCATAGGAATCCTGCACCTAGTGGCTTGAAGTTAAATGAGATCGACAATCTAAGGGCTAGGCCAGCCATACTGCAAAATAAGCTAGATTCTCTTAAGCTTAAGAATAAAGAGAAATTTGTAGAAGTGAAGCTGATATATGTTGCGTGTGACCAAGTGGGGCATGATGCTAATTCGTGCCCCTAACTACCTTTGCTTAGAGAGATTGCATATGGTCAAGCCTATATTAATAGCTCCCAAAACTACCCGTTTCGGAATAGGGGCCAAGGAAGCACCTCTTACTCACAAAGTGAGAATGTCACATATTAAGGGAGAAACCACACCTCCAATGCTTATCCTCCGGGGTGGTAGAACCATCCTAATTTCTCGTGAATGATTGACAATCAAGGTCAATCATTTCAACAAACACCCTACCACTAACCCAATACTAATAGCCTAATCCTATTGTACTGCAACTAGCATAAAAGAAGCCTATAGAGGACACTCTTAATCAATTCATGTAACAATAATTGAACATCAATAATCAACTAACCCAAATATTAGATGAAAATTGAGGGCAAGTCTCCAGGTTGACACAGGCCACGAGCACCACTTAAAGTGGCAAACCTGTTGTATAAACTTTTCTAAACTCGAAAAGTCAAATGAATATGACGGAGCCATCAACCTCAGGTGCTGCCCCACATGAATAGGTGCATGCCATCAACACTTTAAGAAGTAGAAAAGTCATCAGAAACTGGTAGATCCTAGAGCCAATGTACAAAATGCTAAGATAGGATCAAGGGATAATCATGAGGTTGAAGAGCCAAGTGAGGTAGAGGTTAAGAAGAAGAAAGAGGGAGAAATCGAAGTGAGTGATAAGAAAAAACATGAGGGAAAGAAAGGTGAAGAAGAGTCAAGAAAGAAAGAAGAAGAAACAAATCTGGGGACTTCAAGTAGGCTAATTGACCCCAAAATAGAGCACACGCCTAGACTACATTTTCCCTATAAATTAGCAAAAGGAAAGAATGAGATGTTAAATTTTGAAATTTATGAGGTTTTCAAACAAGTAAGAATCAACATTCTCTTGAAGCTATCAAGCAAAATCGCTCTTATGCTAAATTCCTTAGGAATATGTGCACAATTAAAAGAAAGCTCAATGTTAAGAAGAAATCTTTCTTGACTGAACAAGTAATTGCCATAATCCGACGTGATACACCTCCTAAGTACAAAGATCCTGAGTGTCTAACCATCTTACATATAATTAGAGACCACATCATTGACAAAGCCCTTCTTTACCTAAGCGCTAGTGCCTACCTATTGCCTTACACTATGTATCAACAACTAGGCTTAAGTGAATTGAAACCCACTAGAGTAATATTACAATTGGCCCATCACCCTGTCAAGATGTCATGAGGGATAGTGGAAGATGTGTTGGTCCAATTTGACAAATTCTACTTTCTAGTTGACTTTATCGTGTTAGACATCAAGCCTACCCTAAACCCCAACCACTCCATTCCAGTCATCCTGGGTAATGCAGTGATTAATTATAAGAGCTGGATCATGAGGTTATCCTTTGAAAATATGACTGTAGAGATGAATATCTTTAACGTAGGGATGCAGATGGGAGAATTTGAGGATATTAGGGAGGTAGACCTGATTCAGTGCTTAAGCGAAAATAATTTTGAGAAGACCTCCTTTGATGATCCCTCAAAGCAAGCATTAGTCAGAAGTGAGAGGTGTAAAGCTCTTAATGGAGCAAGCTCTGTGAAGAGTGAGGAGTTCGTGAGTGGTGGGAAAGAAAACATGGCTATCAGTGGTTGTGTACCAATTTATGAGCCTTTGGAGCCATCCTTATTAAACTCAAGCCATCAGTTAAATAACCCCTTTGTCCTTCTAAGAAACCTTTATCAAGTGAATTTAAGTATGCATTCTTAGTGGAGGTGAGACATTCCCATCCGTAATTATGTCTTCTAGTTTGAAGAAAGCCTAGAACGAAATATTGTTAGCAGTCTTGAGTGCCCACCATAAGGCCATAGGTTGGACTGTGGCAGATAATCAAGGTATTAGTCTGTTAGTGTGCTCCCATTATATAAAAATAATGTAACATAAACTAAACCCCAATATGAAAGAGGTTTTGAAAAGAGAAGTGCTTAAATTGTTAGATGTGGGTATCATTTATCCCATCTCTGATTCAAAGTGCGTGAGTCCCACCCAAGTGATTCCTAAAAATTCCGGTGCCACAATTGTAGAGAATGAGAAAAGTACCTCAACACACCCAAACCGGATGGCATATGTGTATTGATTGTTGGTGCTTGAATGATGTGATCTGAAAGGACCATTTATCACATTTCCAAGTTACAATAAACAAGCCAACTATTAAATAAATGGCGGAGCTTATTATATTGTAACACTCAACCAGCTAACTTTTATTAGATTGTTTGAGCATTCCCCAACAATTTCCCTTCTCATCTCTGTAATTTTTAGGTTACTTGTCTTCCAAATGTCAAAATCAGTACCATTTTATATTGAAGATGAGTAGCATGGCTTAGAGAGAATTTGCTGAATTATGTTCCAATCAGTCAATTATATAGTAGTCAGGGTAGAAACGAACATCCTTGATCTTAGAGATTGAGTAGGTGTCTACGGCAGCCCCTCCCCCTCTTGTTAAATTTGGCATCTAAAATACCAAATCCATACAATAATAGCAAACATTTGACCATGCTAAAGTGAGTAGAATTAAAGGAGTTGCTGGAAAAAAAAAATTGACAATAATTAGCTTGCCAATAAAAAATGGTTCTCCTAAATGCTACTGACCACAACATAAAACTCCCATTTAGTAACTGTAGCAACTTAAAAAGATTAACCCCAAAAATATGGAAAAATATAGCACCTAACAAAAATAAAATTTAATCACACTGGGGAAACAAAAATTCCTGTAAATTTTTTCTAAAATTTAATATGATACCAATTTCAGAAAACAACCTCAATCAATCTCATTTCCAAATGATTTTAATTTTTGTTTCCCAAAATTATACTCCTATTAGTAAGCACAGAGAAAAACAATCCCCAAATTGCAACGATCACTTTTTTGGAAAAAAAATTGTTTCCTTACAAGCTAGAAACAAAAACAAAATAAGTCACAAACTAGAAACAAAAACAAAATAAGTCACAACCTAATATAATATCATGAATAAGTCAGTTGTCACGAAGTAAAAAAAGAATTTCTATTTCTAGTGGAGAGGACACTAAAATAACAAAAATTTTTGAATTAGTGCAGTGCCACTGTATTCTTTTTATATTCCTTTGCAGCAATTTTTTTTTTCCCTTTCTTTTCTCATTTTTTTTTTTTTTTTGGGTGATGAATCTCTTACCTCAAATTTCGTTTCTTAGAGATGATTTCCTGTCAGAGGGGTTCAATATTGATGCATAATGAACAGTAGTAATCTTCTTCCCAAATCTGCCTATTAATCTAAATTGATAAACTCAAAATCAAAAAAGCTTTGTTCCAACAACTTGCCCTTTGTCTACATAAATTGTATTTTTTCATTTTGCTTATCAAGGGATCCAAAAATCAACCAGTAAATGTTAACATCATGTAAACAAAGACCAAATCAAAGGACGCTTATCTTAACTCAAAAAAAAAAATCCTTAAAAAGTACTACTTGACCATTTTGCTTTCTCAAGCTGCAAAATCAAAACCGAGGTTTTCCAAAAAAAAAAAATTTATTTTTGGTGGCATTTGATTTGTTTTTTAGTTTTTTTTTTTTATTTTATGCATTAAAAGCTTCAAAACAAAACAAAAATAAAAAATACTCAGTTTTATTTGTTTTAAGATTTTCTTTGTTACTTAAAACGATTTTTTGTTATTTTTTATTTCATGTGCAAATTCATTTTCTGATTTTTAAAATAAATTCTGAAAACACAATTGACCAAATGTGTTTGATTTATTTTTTTATTTTTAAAAATATAAATTAGAAAATGAGTTCAAAACAAAAAATAAAAAATAAAAACAAAAAAAAATAAATCAAATGAAACCTTGTTTATTCAAAATTTAGCGAATGAGTTTGGTATGCTCACCTGAACAGTTTTTGCTGAGATTTTTCCGTTGTTGAGCAGTTGACAAATGACAAACCACTCCAAACACTTCAATTCCTCTTGCTTTAACCTTCTCCACTGCCTCATATGCATTTTTCTACAAAACAATCGAAATCCAACACAAAACAAACCAATCTGAATCATCAACGGAATTCAATGTTGAGCCAAACGCAAATAATCAAGCAGATCCAAAACGTCTACACTCCCTGTAAAAACAAAATAAAAAAGTGAATAGATAACTAAATTATATAATGCACAGCAAATTTTAGCAGATTAAAAATAAAAAATAAAAAATAAAAGGTAGAATGGAGGCTTAATCTCCTCAAAAGAACAGGAAAAGATCAAGTTTTTTGGGTACCTAAAAATGAAACCAAACCTGTTTGCGAGATGAGATGACCAGAGCGGGGCGTTCCAATCCTATAAGTATACTTAAAATTACTTATGTTTAAAGATATATAAATATAATTTAATAGGTAAATAATTTAAATTTAAATTCATTGAGTAAACTTATATTAAATATTATAAAAATAACCTACAAACATAAAAATCACTAAATTAAAAGATATTAAAGTAAAAACAAAAAAGACAACCAAAATGGAAAGATAAATAAAAATAATTTCGACCATTAAATAAATTCAACGATTGAGAATTTTTTAGGATTCTAGTTTTTAATTTTTAATTTCAAAACATCATTTCAAGATTTATATTTTAAAATTTTAAAATTTCAAAATCACTACACATATCCCTCTCCATCCACACACTCACCTTGAGAAACCCATCAGTCGTCCCCCTCTCTCCCAAACTAAGCCTCTCCTCCCACCTATATTCTCCCCAACCAAGCCTCTCCCTCCCTCTAACGGTCTACGTAGGGTAACAGTCTCATCAATTGATCTCCCTTATTATATAGATCTTTTTTATTTTTTATTTTTTAGTTTCTGCTTTAATAGCAATAGTCAAAATGCAAAAATAAAAAATTTATTTATTAATATAAAATTAGAACCATAACTAAAATATTGAAGCCAAAAGCATATTGGTTATCACAAAATAAGAGCAATAGCTAAATGGAGAAACCATATAATTTTTTGTTACTACTTGAATATTAATGATTCGACTAAATATTTGGCTTTGAATTTGGTTATGATTTTTGCTAGGCAGTAGCCAATAATATTCTTTAACTTTAATGATAGGTCATAAACAAAAATCTTAATGGCAAAAGACTATTTCTCTAGTAATGCAAGAATTAAAATTTAAAATTTTTTTAATCGTTAGATTTTTTTAATGGGATGATTATTTATTTTTTCTCTTAGTTATTTTTGGATCACTTTTTTTATATTTTTAATTATTTTTATATAACATTTTTAAATTAATATTTTTTTAAAATGTAATAATATTTATAATAAATAAAAAATTATAAATTTACTAAATACTATATTGACACACATTTACTGAACAGCGTATGAATATTTTAACCTCTTTTTATTAGTAACTTTTAAATTATGTTTTCGGAGTTTTATACATCGGCAATTCTATGTATATATTATTTATTACACCCTCGGATCTCTTTGGTTACGTGTGTTAGTGCATGGTGGTGATTTGGGAAGATTTAGAGTGAAAGAGCCATTCAAAAATTTATTGTCATATATGATTAAAAAAAAGTTTAACAATTTAAATTAGAATATTTTTACCTGTTAAATTATTCTATAGTCAAAAATATTTGTTTTTTCTGTACTTTATTTATTTTTCAGTCATTCCACATAATTAAAAAAAAAAAGGCGCTCTCTCACTCTTCTTATATTTTTTAAAATTTTTAAAAAGTTTTTGAATTAACGTTTTAAAAACTATAATAATATTTATAATAAAAAATAAAATTTTACATTTTATTAAATATGTACTGACACATATTTATTAAACATCATGAACAATTCAGTTTTTTTTTTTTATTTAGTGGTTTTTATTTTATAAATTTTTTTTATAAATTTACATTTAAATTCTTAGAGATCAAACTATGTTTTCGTTATTATAATTACGGACAATTCTTTGTTTATATGTATTTCATAGCTATCAAAATATTTCCCATCTTATACGCCTTTCTTCTCTCTAAGTGTGTCTGTGCATGCTTGTGATCTGCGAAGATTTAGAAGTGTATTTATATTTATTATCATCAAAGTTAGATCATATATATATCGGGGAAGTAAAGTTTTTTTTTGGTGAAGGTAAAGTCTTTTTTTTTTGTGAAGGGAGCAAATTTTGGATATGCTTTTTTTTTTTTTTTTTTTTTTGGGTTTGAATTCAGGCCTAAAAAAATTTATAACTAGTATTATAAATTATATTTAATAAATAAAAAATAAATTGATAAATAACTATAAATGGTAGAATCAATTAAACTTTGAACTTTTGAATTATATATATATATATATGTGTGTGTGCGCTCTAGAACAAACCTCCTCCAGGTGTTGTCTTTCCTTACTCTTCTATTAGATAGTGGAAAAATGGAAAAATGGTCAGGTGGAGGTTTCTTCTTCCCCAGTCTTTGTAAACTAAGAGATGAGGGGATACCACATATCATGGTGGTCCCCCAACATAATATTTTAGACAAAAATTTTAGGATATTAAAATTACACGCATCAGATGCTCTCGATTCCCTTTGTTCCGCGGAACAAGGGGAATCTAAGGATTGGCTGCTTCATAAGTCATGTGTATATTTGTATTCTACTTTATTTGACTTTGTGAGTGGCCTCGTGAGTCAAACAATTACACTTTGGAGTCATAAGCTTACTCTTCTTTTCATCTTTTGGGCTTTTTGTTTAATTGGTCTTGTGAACCAAATAGAGTTTCTGCTACTCATAGACTTTTGGTTTGGTTAGTCTCGTGAACCGATAAGAGATGCTTTGACCTCACGGGCCTAACCATGTGAGACCTCTGGGCGGCTCGGTCTCGTGAATCGAGAAAAATGCTTCAGCCTCATGAGCCTAGCCGCGTAAGCCCTCTAAGTCGCTCGGTCTCGTGAACCGAGGAAAGATGTATCAGTCTCATGGTCCCGATCACATGAGCCATCTGGGTTACTCCGTCTCTTGAACCGAAAAAAGTTGCTTATGCCACTTAGGCTCGACCACATGAGCCGTCTAGACCGTTTGGTCTCATGAACCAAGGAAAGGCCTAAGTAAGCCATCTGGATCACTCAATCTCCCAAACCGAAGAAAGATGATTCAGCCTCTTAAGCCCCGCCACGTGAGCCACCTGAGTCACTCAGTCTCGTGAACTAAGGAAAGATGCTTCAGCCTCTTGGGCCCAGCCATGTGAGTCTGTGGGTCCCTCAGTCTCGTGAACCGAAAAAAATGTTTTAGCCTCATAGGCCCAGCCACATAAGTCTTCTGGGTCACTCAATCTTGTGAACCAATGGAAGATGTTTCGATCTCATGGGCCCGACCTCCTGAACCATCTAGGTCGCTTGGTCTTGTAAACCGATAAAAGATGCTTTAGCTTTTTAGGGTCGCCACATAAGCCATCTGGGTCGCTCAGTCTCGTGAACCGAGGAAATATGTTTCGCGTTTTTGGCCTGACCATGTGAGTTGTTTGGGTCGTTCAGTCTCGTGAATCGAGAAAATATGTTTCAACCTCTTAGGTCTGGCCACGTGAGCCGTCTGATCACTCTTACTTGGCTACTCTTTCTCGACATGCTCTACTCTTACTCGGTCACTTTGCTCGTACTTAGGTACTCTTGTTGGGCATTCCCTGCATATGCTTGGCCTAGTTGCGTGGTTGTTCAGCTGTTCAGCCATTCTGCTCTGTTTGGCTATTTTGCTTGTTCGGCCACTCTACTCTATTCGATCACTCAATTGTTCAGCTATTATGTTCATTCAAGTATTGCTGTTTCATTCGACCATTCTTTGCTCTGTTTACCGTTTTGTTTGGTTTGACCGTTCTGTTTTGGTTAGCCGGTTTCCAGTTTGTTTAGTTATTCTGCTCGTTCGGCCATTCTGGTCGACCGCTTTGCTATATTCAACCACTCTGCTCATTCAACCGACTCTAGTCTATTCGGTCATTATTGCTCATTCAGCTGACTCTGGTTTGTTTGGCCACTCTACTTAGTTGGCCGACTCTATTTGGTCACTCTACTATGTTCGGCTGTTCTTTTCTGTTCGGCTGTTCTAATTGTTTGGTCGTTTTCTGCTCCTACTCGGCCTTCTCTTGCTTGATCAGTTCTGTTTTTTCTTAGCCTTTTCTTACTCGGCTAACTTTGCTCATGCTCGACTTACATTTGCTCCGCCAACTCTGCTCTTACTCGGCTTACACTTTCTTCGCCAACTCTGCTCTTCATAACCAAGTCTTACTCGAACTCTGCTCATGCTTGGCTTATTACTCGACCAACTCTATTCATGCTCGGCCTACTCTTGCTCAACCAACTCGATTCTTACCCATCCTACTCTTACTCAGTCAACTCTGCTCTTGCTTGGTCTTCTCTTGCTCGACCTACTCTTGCTTAGCCAATTCTGTTCTTCCTTAGCCTACACTTCTCATGCTCAGCTAACTCTGCTCATGCTCGACCTTCTATACTTATGTTCAGCCTACTCTTGCTCAACCAACTCTGCTCTTGTTACACTTCTCGCTCCTTTTCGGCTTCCTCTAGAAAAACCCCCTCGTAGGGAAGATGTTTTCAGAAGCCATAATACTAGTGGTCTATTTTCTAATACGATAGGCTCTAATAGTTCCCTCCAAATTAATCAAAGTTCAAATATAAAGAGATTTTCGTTTAGTAAAAATCATGGATATTGTAAGAGCTATTATCGGAAGCTTGGGCCGAGAAATTTAATTGCTTGAATGGTTACTCAACCTCCAAATCAAATAAACGAAAAACAGCCACATATTAATATTAAGTAAATAAAAAATGATGTTCAACCTTCAGAGATGGCACTCTATTTCTCTAGCAAGATGTTGTAGTGGTAACAGTTTGGGTTTAATAGCTCTATCACAGGATAGAATTTTGCGACTGCACATTAATAATCTCAATATGACGAAAATTCCTATCACATTGGCAAGTGGCTTTGACAATTCAATTACCATTGTGCATAGCTACAAGAATGAACGAGAGGAGTCCCGGTGGGGTGACTCAGTGATGAGCGATCAACATGTTGGAGAGTTCATAACTTCAAGCAAATCAATTCTAAAAATGGTCCATAATCCATCATTCACTTGGCGATGGAAGTAAATTGTGGAGTCGCCAAACCAGTAAGCACCGAATCCAGTTTGGAGCATGAAAAACAACAAGAAACTAAGGACTGAAGAACTAGGAACAGTGAACACATGGCCCCTTCGATTCCCACAAATGATGCTAGGTGATGAAGCTATGTTCTGCAATCCTCGATCCAAGCCTTCGAGAGCTTAATCCACGGAAAAAAAAAAATGGAGATCTATCTTCTTTGAATACCAATGTGGTACTTACTAAAAAATCTCTAATACTTGAATTGGCAAAACTCTCTTCGAATCATGGCAAAGTTTTTTTTATATATAGAGAGAGTTATACCTTCATATAGATGGATATATATATATGCTCTAGAACATACCTCCTTCTCTTTTTAAGGCGTGGTCCCTCTTTTCTTTTCCATTAGGTAGTGGAAAGATGAAAATATGATAAAGTGGTCATTAGAGATTTCTTCCTCTTTGATCTTTATATAAACTAAGAGATGACAGAGTAACAAATGTCTGGTTAGTCTCCCAACATAAGATTTTTGACGAAAATTTTAGAATATTAAAAGTCACGCCTGATTAAAAAATAGTTAATTTTAAGGTGACTACTTCATAGTTCAAATTTTTTTAATCCAAAAGTTTTTTAGAATTAATGGGGGATAAAATAGTTAGATTTTGACACATCTTTTAAGTACTTTTTCAATAAAAAAAATTTTCACGTTTTTTTTTTTTTTTTTAAAGCCTCTATAAAAATCTTTGTAAATTTGACAAATGGGTGAGCCGCATCCGAGAAGCCCGTGCATCATTTAATTTTGCCCTTTAACACGTGCATTATTTTGCGGTGGGTAATCAAAATGTTCTTTCGACATGACATCCACAGAGATCTGACGTGGCATAAATCACTCCAAAAAAAACAAAAGTAAAAAATTTAAAATTTTCACAAAGCTACTCAATAAAACTGTTTGGTTCTCTATTAAGACTACGTTTGGAGTCTCAAAAAAAATCAAAAAAATTTAAAAAATTTCAAAAGTTAAATTTCAAAAATTTAAATTTTTTTGAAAAAATTTTCAAAATCCGTTGGAACGGACAAGAATAGGGCTTTTCAACGGTTTTATCGGAATTTTTTTTTAAATTGTACTGACATTTGTACCAAAAAATTTTACAAAATGCTAAAAATTTTCAAGATTCTTCATTAAAATTGTGCCACGTGTCACTTTATATAATTTTTAACAGCTTTATATCAAATCAATCACAAATATCTAATCATCATTACAAAAGAACTTTTTACACTCCAAACACTCAAAAGTTACATTTTTTTTTTTTTTTGAATTTTTTTTGATTTTTTTGAGGCTCCAAATGCAGCCTAAATAAAACAAAAATCTTTACAAAATTTAAATTTTTTTACTTCTAACATAAATTACGATAATACAATTTTTATAAATTTATACAATTCCAAACAAATTCAATAAGAAATTTAGGTGTCATTTAGTATACTTGTTTTGAACTCAATTTTCATTTTATGTTTTTTAAAATGAGGAAAACAATGAAAAATGTATTTGGGACCTTATGTTTTCGAAAAAAAAATGCATGTAACAAACTGGTCTGAACACCTTGAGATATAAAAAAATAAATTATGTTTTCAAAATCTGATTCAAAAAGTAGAAAATAAATTTACATATGAAATGTAAAATGACAAATAATCATTTTAAGTGTTTTTAATCTAAAACAAGAAAATTTTAAAACAAGGAAAATGAAAAAATGTCAAACCAAATGATTTTCTGATTTTTTTGTTTTGAGATTATCAAAATATAAAACAAGTAAAACAAAAAATAAAAAAAATACAAACCAAATGTTATCTTAAAAATTTTAATTCAACATTTTTTTAATCATTAGATTTATTTAATGGCAATAATTAATTTTTATTTTTACTCCTCTTCACTTTAGTTAATTTTTTGGATAATTCCCCACAAAAACACACTATCTAATTTTTTCTGTATTTTTAATACTTTTTTATAAATTTTTAAATTGATGTTTTAAAAAATATAATAATATTTGTAAAAATAAAATTAATAGTTTTAAAAATAAAATAAAATTTTATAAGTGTATTAGATACTGTATTAGGACACATTTACTAAATAACATGAATACTTCATTTCTTTCTAATTATTAATTTTTATTTTTATATATTATTTTTATAATTTTTGTTTTTGTAATTG
>QLOD02000013.1:31279702-31293336 GCA_003260245.2 Sideroxylon spinosum | reverse complement strand
TATATATATATATATCTTATATTTAATAGTTTTTGTTTTTTATTTTCTATTTTTAGTTATGATTTTATTAATTTAAGATAGAATAGAGAATACGTAGGGTAATTAATACCATATTACTCGAATTTTTCAATTTGGGTAAAAGAACTCATGTCGACACGACACGACATTGGTGTTGGTATAGGATCTGCATCCGACGTAGAGTCCATATGTTGGACACGGCCGTGTTGGAAGCTGACGAGGTTGATCTATAATTTTTGCCATAATCGAGCAGATTGAAGCGCGGTGGAGAAAGGGGGAAAGGGAAAACAGAGACAACAAAGACAAAGACGATGACCGAAGACAGAGACAATGAGAGGAAGAACTTCAGTTTCTGGGGAAGACAAAGGGACTTTAGCTTTAGGCGATTCAAGCGATGATTTTTCAGGCAAAGTGGTGAAGAGAGAGACAAGTTTCAGGTTTCAGGCAAAAAGATTCAAGAAATTCCTGGTGAAGAGAAGACAGCAACACTTCCAAAAAAAAAAAAAAGAGAGAGAGAAGACACCAGCAAACGTTTTAAAACCAAAAGGCATTCGTGTTTTGTGTAGAGCAAAAGATATGATTTGATTTTTAATTTAAAACAGCTGTCTTCAATAGTAATCGGCTGTTTCTGTGTAAAGTTGTGTAAAGTGATAGATTATGATGCAACGTTTTGTATTGTGTGTGTATTTGATACAAGTACTCGGTTCTAATAAATTAATTATATAAATATAAATGTAATTGGATACAAATAACTGATTCCAATAAATTAATTAAATTAATTTCACTATTTATCTTTTACCTATACATATTTTATTAGTCACATGTCAAGTAAGCCAATTTAATATAGTAACATAATTGATTAATAAAAAATTATTTCTATGTGAGACTCTTGCTCCTCTATTTGTGTATTAAATATGAAAAGAGAGAGTCAAAATAGATCAAAGTAATTTAAATAGTTATAAATATTTTAATAACTTTTTATTAAAAAAATTTCACCTTAATTTTAGATAGTCGTATGTTTTTATAATTTATAATTTGTGATCTATGGTTCATAAAACAATTAAATTGTATAAATAATTAAAAAATTATGATATAGAAGGTACAATTATTTTTAAAAAAATAAAAATAATTATTTAATAATAAAATAAGAAAATTAATCTTCTTGTCTTCTATGCATGTATATTACATGACTCACATGTCCTAAACAAACAAATTTATTATACTAATATGACTAATTAATAACGTCATCCCATGTGAAACTTTTATTCTTCCATTTGTGTATTAAATATAAAAAGAGGGTAACTATAAGAGATCAAATTAGCCTGAACAATTACAAGTTTTTAAAATTATTCTAATAAATTTTTTATTGAAAAAAAATTCATCCTAATTCCATATATCAACACGATTTTATGATTTATGGTTCGTATAACATATAAGTTGTATAAATGATTTAATAACAATGATAATGAAAGTATAATTATTTTTAAAAAAGTGAAAAATATATTATTTAAAACAAAAGAATGATAATAATTTATTTATTTTTTCTTCATTCATTTGTGTAAAAATTAATTTTTTTATTTATGTCAATGGAAAAAAAAACAATCAATATAAATAGAGCCAATTTTTGTATTCTTTAAATCTTTCAAAAATAATAAAAGTTTGATTATAGAAAAAATAATTCTTAATTTTACCATAATTACTGCTATAATCTAAAATTAAAAGTTCAATCACACTTATTTGCATAAAAATCTATACTCTTTAAAACTTGAAAATATAATTACAAAATATATATATATATATACCATTCAAGTTTAGAAATTACATGCATGTAAATAAATGCATATAAAGTCCATTAATTATTTTTTAAAGGGGAATATGAAACAATCTAATATATTTATAATATTGAAGCAATCTAATATATTTTTAATATACATTATAACATATTTGCTAATTTGTTCACCTAACTCTAGAGCACAATGCAATTATAGTGTCATTAGAAACAATGGTATAATAAAATATTCATAAATTTGTTCATCTAACCATAGAGCATGATGCAATTATAATGTGACAAAAAAGAATGTAATAAAAAAGTAATTAAAATGTGAACAAAAAGCAATTTTAATGTGAGTGATTAAAAAAAAGGTGATACAAATAAAAAAATAAAAACAATTATAATATTATCATAGAATATGAAGCAATCTAATACAATTATAATATATATTTATATCATATCCGTGAATTTGTGGATCTGACTATAAAGCATGATGCAATTATAATGTGATAATAAAGAATAGAACAATAATATATTTGGGAGAAAATCTAAATCACTCTCATGAGCAAATAAAATAAATAAATAAATAAATTTTTTTCTCATCATTTTGAGTTAACCAACTATTAATTTTGTAGCAATCTAATATAAATTATAATATACATTATAACACATAACTTTTTTATAATAAAGATAAGTAAACTAATAGTTTTCTTTTTTTTTTTTTGGGCAAAATTTAATGGTAATAGTTGAAATTTAGAACTTTTAATACATTTAATTCAAAATTTCAATTATATAACAAAATATCATATTATATATAAAATATATCTACTCAATTAATGATGGAAAACTAAACAGCCTTCTTTCCTACGCATTTAGTTTGCATTCGTACCTATAGTATACATATAGGCTATTGGCTGTTAAATGCTCCCTACCAAACTACCAGCAAACCCAGTTTCATTTTTTTTTTTCAACTAAATTCCTTTCCAGCAACCTCTAATGGCCTCCTAATCAACTCAAAAACAAAATTCATCTCTTCGTCTAGCAAAAAATGTGGGAGCAAAATATGATTACACCCTTTTATAGAATCATGTGAATGTTATTTCTATACCAAGTGGTGGAGGAGGTAATAGGGTGTGGTCTTGTAACTATTGCAACAAAAAAGTAACTGGTTCGTATTCAAAAGTTAAAGCACACCTGATGAAGCTTCCTAATTTCGTAGTAGAAGCATGCAAATCCATTAAAGATGATATTTTGGAAGTAATCAAAATGAAGCACAATGAAGCAAAAGGAAGGAAAACTCAAGAACAAGCGCAAGCAATAAGAAGATCAGAATATGTTTCTTTACCTCAAGGATCAGACTTAGTGCAATCCAAGAAAAGAAAAGGACTACTGGAAAAACCATTTAATGTCACGAAAAGGGATATTGCAGATAAAATGGCTACTCGCATGTTCTATGCATCAACTTCGCCTTTCAATTTGGTGAGGTGTTCTTATTTTCGGAAGTATTCACAAACCTTAGCTAATGGAAAATTATCTGGATATACTCCTATCTATAATAGGCTGCATACCACATTACTTGCACAGGAGAAGGAACATGTGAATAGAAAATTGCAGCCTATTAAACATTCATGGAAAAAAAAAAAAAAAAGAGTCCCAAATATGTTCAGATGGATGGTAAGATAGATAAAGGAAAATGCTAATAAATATAATGGCTGCATCAAGTGGAGGAGCTATATTCTTAAAAGCAATTGATACAGGTGGGAATGTAAAGGATGGAGGCTATGTTGCAAACATTTTTCTCTTGGTAATTGAAGAAATTGGCAAGGAGAACGTGGTTCAAATCATAACTGACAATGCAGCAAACTACAAAGCAACTTGTCATATAATTGAAAGTAAGTATCCTCATAGCTTTTAGACACCATGTGTAGTGCACAGTCTAAATTTGACATTAAAAAGTATGTGTCAACCTTCTGAAAAATCTACTCATTAGACACAATGTCAGTAGATTGCTACTCTAGTTAATGATGTTCAAAATATAAGAAATTTCATTACCAACCATAGCATGCCTTTAGCCATATTCAACACTTACTTCGAATTGAGTTTGCTAAGAGTAGCTGAAACAAGATTTGTATCAAATATTGTCATGGCTAGACGTTTGAAAGAAGTTAAAGTTGCAATAGAAAAAATGGTTATGGATCCACATTAGAAAATCTATAGAGGAGGAAAAATCCAATAGAGGAAAAGGCTCGTGAGGTGAAACAATATATTGTTAATGACACTTGGTGGGATAGTTTAGATTATTTCTTGAATTTCGTGGAGCCTATTGGTGACATGTTAAGGGCAGCAGACACTGATTCACCTATCGTTTGTCTTGTATACGACATGTGGGACACAATGATAGAAAGGGTTAAGAAAATTATTTTTGAACATGAAGAGAAAGACCTCTTTGTTGGGCAATCATACTTCTTTGATGCCATGCATCAAGTTTTAGAAGCTAGGTGGGACAAAAGTAATACTCTGTTGCATTGTATGGCACATTCATTGGTTCCCCAGTATTATAACGATGCTTGGCTTCAAGGGGAAAGTAATGAAATTCAAAGACTTGCACCGCATGATGACCAAGAAATGTCCATTAATAGAAATAAGTGCTTTAAAATATTTTTCAACAACCCAAGTGATTTTAAGCTTTTTTTAGTGGATCAGGATAATTTTAGCCAAATACACGTTGTTGAAGCAAGATCATACGAGGAACCAATTTCTTGGTGGGCAAACCATGGTTCATTTACGCATTTGTTGCAAAATTTAGCTTTTAGACTACTTTCACAACTAGCATCTTCATCTTGTTGTGAAAGAAATTGGAGCACTTACTCCTTGATCCAGAGTATAAAAAGGAACAGATTGGCAACAAAGAGAACAGAAGATCTTATTTTTGTGCACTGTAATATTCATTTTTTGTCAAGAAAGAAAGATAAATATAAGGACGGAACAAGCAAATATTGAGATTTGTGTAAGTTCCCTAATTTATTTCCTTTCTATTACAATTACCCAATTAATGTCTTTTTTTTTCAATTACAATGTAAATCAGAAAACAAATCATATCATTTTGTATTTTATAGGTGGAGATAAGTTTGACATTAATGAGAGTTCTCTACTTGAGCTTGCAAAACTTTTTATAGATGATCCTAAATTAGAAGGAGTGACATTTGATGATGATCCTTAGTTGGATGTAGAAGCACAAATGTTCCAAATCAATGAAGGATGAAGCGTTCATGAAGGATGATTTACTTGCCTAGTCGAAGGATTTTAGTTTATTTAGTTTCTTTGATACCATGAACTTTATCACTCTGAATTTGATATTTTCTTGTGAATGATAATTAGCTTGCATGAATATTTTTGTAAATTTGGATGGCATTATCTTATGTAATTTAATAGACCTTTTTTTTTATGTGAATGACAATTTACTTGTATGAATATTTGGATAATTTTATATGTACTGTATCCCCATACCCGTATCCACAATTTGGACACTTTTTAAGTCGAGTCCCCGTATTTTAAAATATAGATAATAGGTAAATCTGAAATCTGGATACACACCCGATGAAATTTTATTTGCAATTATATATTTGATATTGACAAGATTTTTTTTATAAAAATAATTTAATATATATAATATATTTTGTATTAATTTAATATAAAATTAATTCAATAAAAAATATTTAATTGCATAATATAATATTGATAACAACTAATTTTAATAAATTATATTAATAAGGAACATAATTTAATGATAAATTATTATATTACTTAATAGAATTTATTTAATTTAAAGGATAAATAATTTTTATAATAAATCATTATTTAATTATAACCGAAATTAGACTAAAAAGGCCTTGATTCGTTCGGAACAAGCACTGCTCCAATATGTAACAGTGAGCGTGCTTCGTTTGTGAAGAAAAAATATATATTCTTTGTTGAAAAAATAATTATTAAAATTTATTTTATTAGCTCTTTTTGTATATATCCAATAAAATATAAATAATTATTAGAATGTATTTTTTGTTATATCTCTGCATGATATCTCTAAGTAAATCATGATGATGGTCTATGAGCTGCTGACGATCGACAAAGAACAATTTATGAATTTATTTATTTTTGGAATGGAAATTTATGAATCTAAAGTGAATGCATATTATGCTTAATTGGCTATATGAGGTTGAATATCTCAGATATATAATTTTCGATATATGAGATTGGATGCCTGATATATATGACGAAGACTTCGCTTAAGATTGAATTCCCCGACACTCTTTGATTAAAAAATTGAAGTTTCAATAATTCAATGTTGTAATTTAGTCTTTACATCATCTATGTAAGTCTTCTTTCATCTCATAGGCTTCTAACTGGATAACAATAGATGAGGTATTTACAGTTTAGATATTTAAAATTAAGTTCTTCAATATACTTGGTGTAAGAATATCTAATACTGATTGAATTTTTCATTCGTTTCAATAAGCATAATTTAAAAAAAAAAAAAAATTTGTTTAAGAAAAGTGATACTATACAGTCTATAAATATTTTAAGACTCATAATAAATAAGTATTATAATTAGTTACAATAATAAGTATTATAATTAATTAGTTATTTAACTGCGATGTGTTTGATTTAATATATGATATACTATTACTAAACACTTAAATAGATGCAACAATCTAAGACTGGGCAGTCTTGCTTGTATTGGTTACTGTTATCTTTTTTCCCTCATTGTTTGATTGATTAAATATGACTGATTGAGAAGTCCTCACATAAAGTGAATCTCTTTAAACATTTCGTTAAAGTGTCTTACCTCCCTAATTTGTAAAATCTTATATATACTTTTAAATTTATTTTTTGTATTTTTAGAAATTAAATTTCAAATTTTTATAATTTGTAATTGAAATTTGAATTAGGTATATATAAGTTCGCAGTTATGGTCGGACACCTAAAAATTAATTTCAAATTACTATAATTTTTTTAATTCAATTTTGTTAAATTTGTGATAAATTAGATATTGTAAACATAAAACATAAACTTGTTTGGTGCTAAATTAAGAATTTACTTGTTAATTGGTTTTAGAACTTCTCACGTGATGATTCACTTTACAAATATTTGTTTCCCTTTCATTTCTTTATTTCTCTCTCTCTTTCTCTCTCTCTTTTCCTTACATATATTTGTTTATTTCAAAGAAGACTTGATTCTTTCAAATATATTATTTGACATTGGATACCTGATTCAATATTGTTTTGAATACGTAACTCTTAATTCAAGACTCTCAGCCGACGTTGTCAACCTTTAACATTCTGATTGAATGCTTGGATACCTGAGATACCTATTTGAATAAACACTACTAAATATATGACATATCTAACTTTCTGCGATATTCTGATTCGGTAATACCATTGAATATATGACATATTCAATGTTATGAAACATATGACATATCTATTTTCTACATTCTAACAAAAGTTGTTTTAGAACCGTAACGTGATGATCCACTTTATAAATATTTGTCTCTTTCTCTCCATCTCTTTTACAAATATTTGTTTATTTCGAAAAAGACTTGATTCTTTCAAATATGTTCTCCTATCGATTGTCTTTAACTTCTTCGACACCTGACTCAATATTGTTTTAGATTTGCAACGCTTGATATATGTAACTCTTGATTCAAGAGTCTCATCGTCTTCAACCTCCGTCAACTGATTGAATGCTTAGATACATGATACGCAATAGTCTTAACACTTACGTGATCGAATGCTTGGATACGCAACAGTCTTGAACACATAAGTGCTTAGATGTCTGAGATATTCATAACAGTCTTGAAATTCTCGTCTTGTCTTGGTTTATCTTGGAGAACTTTCTAATTCAATACTTGGATATCTATGGTGTGTAACATTTTAATTCAATACATTCTCCTTCAATATTATCTAACACAACTGAATATATAAGATATAATATTCAAACAAAAGCTAATATAAGGTTCTCATATCCAAGAATATGATAAAAGCTCTAATCTGTTTATACTTTAAAGTTCATAGGTGATAGTTGTTACATCTTAATAATAGAGTGAATGATTTATTCGTAAATATTCATACAATATATACCTTAATTTATGGTATTGTATAAATAAAATATACACGTATATATGTATATATGAAATAATTAAATGGAGATAGGGAGGTGTAATAGATGGAGGTGAAATATTTGATTTTAAATTTTTTAATTATTTTTAAGGTTTAGAAATGAAATAATTAATTGGAGAGTTGTAATAGATGTGAGTGAAATAATTGATTTAAAAATTTTTAAGGTTAAGAAATTTTAATAACGATCTTATAACCAATGAAAAAAGAGGGAACAAAAAGAAAAAAAGGTTAAACCACTGGGTGAGAAAATAGATGTTCTAATTTAGTATTTAATTTTATACCAAGAGTCATTTATTAAATAAAAATTTACAACCAAATAATAATTCTAAATATAGAGATTGTACCTATATAAATGTATGCGTAAGTGGTTATTCAAAGAGCAATTATCTAGGCATATCTTTTGCAGAGTGTCAAATAATCTTATTGATGACTTCTGATGTCCTAAGATTCATAGGGTCCTACATTCTGTAGGAGGACTCCACTGTTAATTACAATATACTCTCACATTCATTAGTGCCGTCATTTCTAGAATTTCTTAAATATTAATGAGCTTCTTTGAATATCTTAAATATTTAAAAAATGAGTTTCATTAAACTTATTTTTATTTTTTTAGTTGTAAACAAAGAAAACTTTATTTAAAAATTAGACCAAAAATGAAAATAGGAAAATCATGTTTCTACACTTAAAAAAAAAAAAAAAAAACTTTGACAATTTTTGCTCCTAAACAGAATTATTTGTCAATTTTTATTGAATCATATTTAAATAATTTATTTTATTGACATATTTTTTTAAAATAATATATTATTGGAAATAATAATTACATATTAAAATATTTTATTTTTCTAAAAATGAAATTAATTATAATCAAAATGATAATTTATTTTTACTAAATAAAATAACAATTTATTAGTCACATGTGAAAGAATATTACATAAAAAAATTACAATAAAAAATTCTAAAAATATAGATTATCCATAAAGAAATTATTTAGATTGGTTATTTGTATTTTTTTTCACTGTCATAATACTATATTATTATAATAATAATTACAAATTAAAATATTTTATTTTAATTTATTTTATTAACATTAATTCAAAATAAAATAATAATTTATAATTAAAATGATTTATTTATTTTGCTAAAATTACTTACAATTTAAACCATTTTATATTGTTTAAATTAATTATAATTAAAATAATGATTTATTATATTAAAATTATTTATGTGTGAAAGGCTAGTCTGTAGATATCCAAGCATCCAAGGTGACATGTTACATACGATAGATACTCAAGTAGGTGCTATTTTTAATTAGATGAGAATGTAAATTATTTATTTTTTACTATTCTTAAGCAATTGCTTAAGATGTCATAATTATTATTTTTTCTTATTCCTAGGTGATTGGGAACTCCTTTAAAGTGGGGTGGCATTTTTGTAGGGATGGGTATGGGATGAGTAGGAGACGGATATACATATTCTCGTACCTTATCCCTAAACGCAAAACAATCTGCATACTCCACTCAATCTCCACTGAGAATTTATTTTTATTCCCTATCCCCATCCCAAACCGAGTATGGCAATTCTCACAAGGAATTGAGTACCCAAAATGGGGGAAAAAACACACAAAAACATAAAAAAATAATATGTGCAAGGGTTGGAAGATTGAGCGTCACTCACTGCTCTGAACATTTAGCCTTGCCAATCATGATTTATCTTTATCATATGTTATTTATGTGGGTGTGTGTGTTTGCTTGTAATATGTTTTTCAAGACTATTGAGTTTTCCTATTGTTGCAGTTTTGCTTTTGACTTGTTGTGGGTCACTTTCTATTTTACTATTTCATCTCCCTCCATCGCATGGAAATTTTTATTATAACCTAAGTTGTTACTGCTAGCACGGAGAGACAAACATAAATTAAGATTAAGGACTCATTGTAGTAAATGGTGATATTCAAGAATAACTGCACAAATATCAATTTAAGTTTTAATTTCTAGATTCAAAGTTTAAGGCTATTAACACAAATCATTTAGAGAATTCGTAGATTTTTTGGAAATCAGGTAAGGTATGGGTCCGGAACAGACTCATACCCCTAAATTTTTTTTTTTTTTTTAAATGTCCTTATACCCAACCCGATTCCCAAGAAATCTCTCAATCCTTATCCTTTTGGGGCGGGAATCGGATAACGTATGAACAAATTGGCAGAGATAACCATCCCTACATCTATGTAAGATTCATAGGCTTTCCATTCTAAAATCCTATATATCAAATCAGCCAAGATAACCATCCCTATATCTATGTAAGATTCATAGGCTTTCCATCCTAAAATCCTATATATGCTAGGTCTTTTTGGTAGGCTAATTTGTAAGTAAAATCGATAGACTATCACTTGATTCAAGAGTCTTAAAGTGGTCTTCAACGTTGCCGTGAACACACTTGATGTCAAAAATGTTATCAACAATCAACACTTAGATATAGGGTATTGCTTCCACTGTTACTTTATTACTTGGATATTTGATTCCACTCGGTTTGGACATACGAGATAACTGATTCCATATTTTTTTCTATTGCTTGCATGGATATCTATTGACCATCTCATAAAAGATAGTTCAAGACTCTCTAACTGATTAAAGATGACAAAAGACTCTCTAATACCAGACATAAGAAAGTATGATTCAATACTTTCTCATATATTATTCTATTGCTTGGATATCTCTCATTATCGTTGGCTTGGATATGCGAGATACCTAATTCTACAGTTATTTGGTTACATCTATATCTATTGACCATCTTACTGATAAAAAGATGATTCAAGACTCTTTAGAATTCAGACACTCTAGCATTCGGACATTGATTCAAGTGAGCCTGATAAAAACTGATAAATATTGATTCAAGGCTCTCTAGTATTTGGACATTAATTCAAGAGAGTCTAATTAAAGAGGATAAAAGCTGATTCAAGACTTTCTAGCATTCAAACTTATAAGAGAGTATGATTAAAGTTGATTAAAAAAATGATTCAAGACTTCCTAGTATCCAAGAGTATATGATTAAAGCTAGCTCCTTAAATTTATTTTATGTATAATTGTTATTTATAATATATTAATTTGAGTAATAGTTGTTACTGTCTGGAGAGTGGTACTTCCATATGCACAAGTATTCTATTAATTTGAGCAAACCATATGATATAATTGTATTCATTGGTACAGGTTTAGAACATATTCAACTTTTGATATAAAGATTAATATGTCCTATAACATTTTACTTCTTTGTAGAATTTGTAAAATAGTTACATGTCTCCTTAATTAAAGGAATATGTCATGCTTACTCGAACGATTTTATCACTTAAATGTTTAAATAAAAATAAAATACAAATTATTTATAGAATTTTTTTGTTGAGTTGATTATTTAATTAATATTTAACCGATAATTTTTTTGTATTTAAAAACAAAACTATTAGTTAAAGAAACACTTTTTAAAAAAATATTTTTAAAAGCATCCTTACAAAAAAACACTTTTTCTAAAAGTACTAACATAACTATTAATACAACAATAAACACACGTTTATGGTATAATCACCAATACAACAACAAACAATACCAACCTTGTGAAACTATACAACAATGAACACTTTTTTTGTTTTTTTGTTTACATCACTAAATCAAATCAAATGCATATTTATATCTTCATGTAGCCTAAGTGATTAGCAGTTAAAATTAAAGTGATGAGATGTGCATGAAAAAATATATTTAATACCAAAATAATAAAATAACAAAATAATCTTTCTCATTAAAAGAAAGTTAAATATATTTAATGCATTTTAGTTGATCACACAAGATTGGGCTGAGTTTTGTAGCACAATAATACATTTTACTTGGGCCCAAGACCCGCTCAAGCTAAGGGTCTAAATCTCAAGCCCGAATAAAAATTCATACCAGGCCAATATTTTTCTAAGCCCATCTCAAGAGCCTAATAAACTAATCCAAACTCATGCAAATTAGGTTATTATTAAAAATTTAAGTTGCAAGATCTGCATGACTTGTTTCATGACTCTAGTATGAAAAAAAATATATATATATATATATATATCTTTTTAATGAAGAAAAACTAAAATATATTTAATAAATTTAATGTTAAATATATTACATGCCTAGCAGAAACTAAAATAATGCAAATGGGAATTAGAATTATTAATCTATTTCTTTTTCTTTTCTTTTCTTTTTTGAAAGGTAATGGTTTGACATAAAATATCATAATCTAACATAAATAACCATGTAAAATAAATATCATTTTAATATCAATACAATTTTCGTTATAAATATTTTTCAATAACATTATCTTGGAAGCATTATTATTCAAACTTTATAATTTTTAAGTGTTTATTTCATTTTACAATGGGTAAGACTATCACATGGACAACTACTGTTTTCATCGCCTAAACAATGAAAAATATGTAGAGCAAAGTGCTGCGCGTTGACATTGTTACAATTTGCATTTGAATTTATTATAACAATTTGTTGAATGGCTATAGGTCTATCTAATTAAATCACGCTTACATGAGTGATTTTATGACTTAAATATTTAAATAAAAATAAATAATAATTAATGGTTTATTATTTATATAAAAGATATTAGTGCCAGTTAGTTCGAAATATGTACAATCATTAATACAAAAATTACCAGTGCATGTGTTAATATAAAATGAATGAAACATTTATAGCATTATCATTTTATTATATATATATACATTTTCTTTAAATAGAAATGTAAAATATTAATTTTTTATTTCCTTAGATTAAAGACATGAGCATATAAATATTTGTAAATTTATGGTTGGATATTTGAAACATATTTTTAAAATGTTGTATTTTTAATTCGATTTTGTTAAATTCTTAATAAATTCAATTGAACAAAATTTTGTCATATTGACAAAGCTTAAACATACAACTTGAAAAAAGTAACTAATTGGAGAGTTCTAATGGATATGGATAAATAATTGATTTTAAATTTTTTAATTAGTTTTTCAGATTAAAAGTTAATTTTTTTTCCATTAAAATAATTATTCATATTAAAATTGTTTACCCCTTTCAAAGAGCACTTGTACGATGGATGCAAGCTTCAAAAGAAAGAAAGAAAAATTAATTTATCATAAAAGTCGAGGTGGCTAAATATTTATCGAGTGTTTTGATTGTAATGTGATACATATGTTCCATTAGTTTATTCATCTGACGTGCAAGAACTTTTTTGGATGTTTAATTCAATCGTTTTAGTAATTTTCAAACATTTTATTGGTTTTAGCAATCTTTAAAACTTCTTAGTCTAGTCTTTAAACCTTATTTGGATATGTAAAAGATATGTTTGATTCAAGAACGTAGTAAAAGCTGATTCCAACGCAAACTCAAATCTAATTCAAAAATGTGACAAAAGTTGATTTCATAGACTAATGTGATAGAAGGAAACTCAACACTTACATATTTACTTAAATATCTTAAACGTTCTGACTCGCATAAATGATTCAGCAACTCAATATTTGAATATTTATTTGGACAACTTAAATAGAAGTACTTGAATAACCAAATTTGATCTATTTGTGTGAGAAATACTTTCATAGATATATAAATTTGATTCAAATGTGATACGGTATACTTGGATAGATATACAAATTTAATTCAAATGTA
>QLOD02000013.1:31263210-31279602 GCA_003260245.2 Sideroxylon spinosum | reverse complement strand
CCCAAATTTTAATTAATAAAAACAAAATCAAGTTTACTAGATTGGCCAGCACAAATTTATATTCCCAATTCCAAACCCCGTTAAAAATTCATATTGGGCCAATTGATTTTTTTTTTTTCCCCAAAAACCCATCTCACGAGCTTAATAAACTAATTTAATCTCATCCAAAATACGAGCAACTTGAACCTCTTTTTACCCATGATCAGCTCCAGTTTAGGTTAACAGAAAAATGCTAATTATTTATGCATTAGTAGTACTACTCAGAGCTTATTTGGCAACGTACGGTATTTCATTTTTTTTTTTTATGTTTAACAATTTTCTTTTTCTGTTTTTTCTGTTTTTAGTTGTTATTTTATTTTTTCGAAATAAAAACATGAGATACATTTGCTAATGAAATTTTAATTACAATAATTAACTTTATCTTAATAAAATATATTATAAAATAAAATAAAATTAATATATTTTATTTAAGTTTTACATTGAATTAAATAATTATTTTGATTAATTTAACTAATTCAACAAAATATATTTAAATTTATAAAATAGCCTTAATAATAATTATTTTAATAAATTATAATAACAAAGAACATAATTAATGATAAATTATTATTTTATTTATTATAAATTAATTTAATTTAATAAAATAAATCAATCTAAAATAACAAATTGCAATTAATTTTAATTTTAATAAAAAATATACTATCTAATTTAATAAAATAATTAATCATAAATTATTGTTTTATTTATAATTAATTCTAATTTTAGTACAAAATTTATTTTATTATGTAATTATTTTTATAATAATATTAATTTGAGTAATAAGTGCTACTATGTTAATAAAATGCGATTAGGTCTCTTCAATTAAACGTATATGTCACGCTTATAGGAATAATTTTATGAGTTGAATATTTAAATAAAAATAGAATAATAACTAATTACTAATTATTTATATAAAAAATATTTGTGCGAGTTAATTAGAGATAACACAGTCATTAATACAAAAGGTACAAGTAGATGAGATAATATCAAATGAATGAAACATTTATAGAATTATCATTTCTCTTTATATATATTTTCTTTAAATAGAAATGTAAAATATTAATTTTTTATTTCCTGAAATTAAGTATGAGCATATAATTATTTTCAAACTTATGGTTGGATATTCGAAACATATTTTCAAAATGCTATATTATTAATCCGATTTGTTAAATTCTTAGTAAATTAAATTGGAAAAAATTTTACCATGTTAACAAAGCATTACAACTACAGAAGTATGAGTGTTTAGATATATTGAGAAAAGCAACTAATTAGAGAATTCTAATAGATGTGAGAATAAATAATTAATTTTTTAAAATTTTTATTAATTTATTAGGTTAAGAAATTAATTATTTTCCTATTAAGATAATTATTCCATAAAAAATACTTTATCGTTTTAAATTATTTTAACTTACAATCCATTCTTCGGGCTAAAATAAAAATTTGGTTGTTGAGTAAATTTCAGAACTCCTCACAAATATTTGTCTCTTTTAAGGGAGACTCTGTATGATGGGTAGCAAGCTCAAACAAATAGAGAGAAATTAATTTATTATAAAAGTGAATGTTGCAAAATATATTTAATATTTGTCGAGTGTTTTGATGATAACATTATATAAATCTTCTATTAGCTTATGTTTTTGAGATTTTTTTTGGGATATCTGATTCATCTTCAATACTTTCTTAGTCTTAGTGGCCTTTTTCGTAGTTTTCAACACTTCTTAATCTTTAAAGCGTGCTAGGATGTCTGATAAATATATGCTTCGATATCTGATGCATTGCTTAGATATATGATCTTGAACGTTGGCTATGTATGATTCCACAATCGATAAAATTGATTTAAGAATATGACAAAAAGTCTTCAATATTTTCTTGGTCCTAGTGGTTTTCTTCACAGCTTTCAAGACTTCAACACTTTACAGTTTTCAACATTTCTTAGTCCTTAAGATTTGTTGGTATATCTAAGAGATATATGCTTCTATATATAGACTTCGACACTTTGCAGTCTTCAAGGTTGACTTCAACACTTTGTGGTCTTCAACATTTCTCAGTCTTTAAGGTTTATTGGGATAACTGAGAGATATGCTTATATATCTCATACACTGTTTAGAAATACACTCTTATTTTAACATCTGATACACTATTTGGAGATACACTCTTTTTTGTCTTGAACATATAAAACTGATTCTATAGTTGTTTTGATAAAAAGTTGATAAACTTGATTCCATAGTATTAAGGCCACAATTTTCACAATAACCTGTGACAAAAGTTGATTCTAAAGATATCAAGGCCACAATCATCCTGATAAAAAGCTGATAAAAGTTGATTTCATAGTATCAAAGCCACAATGTTCACAATAGTCTATGACAAGTTGATTCTGTAGTCATTTTGATAAAAAGCTGTTCGACAGTATCAAGGCCACAATCATCTTGAACGTTTGCTTGAATTGATTTAATGACTCAACACTTGAATATTTACTTGGATATCCGAGATAAAGTTGGATATCGATAAAGTTACATATTTTAGATGGACTTGTATATTGATTCCAATCTGATATAAACTCGTACATTGATTCTAATATGGTAAAACCTTATTCATGATATCTGTCAAATCTCAATCAAATTCAAGAATGTGACAAAAGTTGAAAATAAGTTATCTATTCATATCGATCAACAGTGATTTAAGAGTGTGATAAAAACTGAAAGAAATTATCTATCCCTATTGATCACTCCTTAAAAGATGTTGTATGCTGACATATTTCTAAATATCAATATCATTGATTCAAATTTTGAATGACATTTGTTTATGGATACTAAAATCTTGTTTAGCTAAAATTTTAATAAAAGAAATTGTTTTAATTTATAATTATTATTCAAAATAATATTAATTGGAGTAATAAGTGCCACTATCTAAGGATCGGTACTTCCATGCATGCAAAGACTGTTATATTAATTTTGAAACCAAATTTAAACAGTTATCAAGAACAGAATTAGTAAAATTTTCTGCTTGTAGTTTGAAAATTCAAGAAAAATAATTAACTATGGTGTGTTCGCTATTCAGAGAACATACTAAGAATAGAAGGAAATTTGAGAGATCAGTATTACCGATGGAAATTAGAAAATTAACACACACACACACACACACATATATACACATATATAAGTAAATTAATTTGTAGTGTTGAACACTAACGGTTGAGGTGTGAGCATTGCGCTGTGTTAGTTGAGATATTGTTATCTATTGAAAGTCTGGTAAGCATTCAACTGTCTTCTCGAATGATACATCTAGCTCCAACTACCTAAGTGCACATACTTTTGCAAACTTTCGTAACTAAGAATCAAATTCCCATGTATTTGCTTCACCAAAGCTGGGTGGAGCTATACAAGTAAACATAAGAGTCCTCCAACTTACTCTCAACATATTAGAACATATAATATTATCATATTATTTTACTAATATTAGACTATATTCTACTACTATATTAGTTGCTTAATATAGTAGTAGAATATAGTCTAATATTAGTAAGATAATATAATAATATAATATATTTTAATACTATATTCCCAAATAATATTAAAATGGATTAAATGGACTTTTCTGCTAGGGTCCACCATACATATCTCCATAAGAAATTGGCTAATGCATAGGTGCATGTGTAGAATACAACTTTCCATAAATTCATATATAGAGTCACCATTTGTTAAATGGATCTAGGTCTTTCCTTTATTTACACGAAATAATTTTATAAGTTAAATATTTAAATAAAAATAAAAGAATAATTAATTATTTATATGAAATATGTTAGTGGCTGTTAATTACAACTATGTAGAATTATTCTTATATTAAATACTTTACCGTTTTAAGTTGCGATCCATTTCTTTGTGTCAAATTAAAAATTTTATTAGCAGATTGGTTTAAGAATGATGGGGCTACAAGTTTTAACACAAACAGAGAAAAATTAATTTAGCTCAAAAGTGGAGATTGCTAAAAATATTTAAAATTTATGAAATGTTTTGATGTAAGCGTGATATGAGTCGGTGTTTATTTGATATGTATGATCTTGCTTGCATACTTATATAATCTAAGAGGTTGAATATCTAATTCAAACTTGGATATGTGATCTATAGCAATATTTAACACATGCTTAGGCATTTAATTCAAGTAATCTTAAACACTAGAATATCTAATTCAATGATAAATATTATAGTTAGTTAATTATTTATGTTGGTCACCGTCATAATTTTAGTACTACGCAAATTGGTTAAGAATATGACTTACAAAAACATTTGTTTAAATATTGGATACACTAAGTAGACGTGATTGAGAACTCCTTCAAGTGAGGGCATCTCTTTAAACATTTCGTTGCTTGATTTTTCTTTAAATTTTATTGTAGGATTTTGAAAATTTTAATTTCAAAACTTAATATTTTTATTTGAATTTGGTATATATACCTTCAAAGTTATGGTCAGATTTTTGAAATTTTAATTTGAAATTAGTTTATCTTTTTTAAATCAAATTTGTTGAATTATGTATTGTAGATATAAAATATATGTGTGTTTGTATAAACAATTAATTGGAGGGTTCTAATAGATGTGCATGGGTAACAAAAAATTGATTTAAGAACTTTTGATTACTTTTAAGGTTAAGAAATTTTAATGACACTTTTATAACTAGTGATAATTAAAAACGGGGGCAAATTAATTATCTAGAGGGAATATAAATTCTTTAAATTAGCATTTATTTGTTTTTGAAATTTTTTTTTAGTTTGATATACGAATGATCACTTATTAAATAAAATTTACAATCAAAGAAAATTTATAAATAGAGATTATGCGGTGTACTAAAGGAAAATATGCTTTTTATGACAACAAAATTCGTCAGAAATATAATTTTTTTTATAAAAAACTTTTAGTAAAAAATGAATGCTGTTGCTAAAAATTCAGCTACTAAAACTTAATGTGAGGATAATTTGTTGTCGCCGTTAAAATACAATATTTTGATTGAATACACAACTCTTAATTCAAACATCTCAGTTATTCATAACATATGGATATATGAGATTTTATATATGAGATCTTTTTATAAATAACTGTGATATTTTAAATGAACTGCAATTGTACTAGATGTGAGTAGTAGTCTTTAATATGGATATAAATCAACAGTTTTAAAGCAGTCTTCTAGTAGTCTTTAACTGGGATATATATATCAACAGTTTTAAAGCAATCTTAACACACAATCTTTAATGCAATTTTCAAAATCTCAAATATATGTATTAGTCTTCAATTCAACATGGATATACATGAATATATGTTAGTAGTTTTGAAAGACATATGGAATCTTCAAAGCTATCTTCAACGTTTTTATGGATATTTATTTATATTAATTATGACTCCTTAAGAAATGTAATAGGTCCATCTTAATACCAGGATGAATAAATTGGTAAATATTAAAATGCTTTAAACCTTGAAATTTATGGTTTGATTTAAAAATTTAATTTTGAACTGTTATATTGTTTAATATAATTTTGTTAAATCTGTGATAAATTAAGTATTAAATACGTATAATATACTGGTATAATGTATTTTAAAATTAAGATAACTAATCAAAGAGTTCTAATAAATGGATTTAAAATAATTTTAATTAATGTTTATGGTTACAAACACTTCTTTAGCTATTTACTCCATATATATTTAATTTGACTAAAACTCTTCAAAAAAAAAAATGTTATATATTGACTTTTTTTTAAATAAATATCACTTGAGATCCCTGTAAACATTTTTTAATAATTTGCGAAGTATAGTAGTTGTGATAGTCTATAAGACTACTTATTAGTTGGAGAATCTTGCCTATCTATGAATCATTTTTTATTATACCACCACCAACCACTTGCATTAATTAAAATAGAATATTTTACCCGCAAAATGAACATGTTTCGATTAAATATATAAAAAAAGTTTTTATCGACCCAAAACCAAAATAAATAGAATAAATTATCATAAAAAGGTTAAAAAAAAAAAAAGACAAGGCTTAACAAAATCTCCAAAGGACACTGTATTAACATAACACTAGTGCAGCTGCTATCATTTACTTGGAAGCAAACATATATTCTTCCTTCCTAGAAACATAATGATAAAAAGATTCATCAATGTTTTCTTTTTCCTTTTTTTTGTTTTTTTTTCTTATCTCTAAATCAAATCAAATGCATATTTATATCTCCATGTGGCCTGAATAACGAGTAGTTAAATTTAAGTGATGATGTGCTTGAAAAAATATATTTAATATCAAAATAATAGAATAACAAAATAATCTTTCTCAATAAAAAAATAAAAAATATTTAACGCATTTTAGTTAATCAAAACTCGGGACTGAGCTTAATTTTTATAGTAATATAATATATTTTAGTTGGGCCCAACTAGTATGTCACACAATATGCATGCGCTACCGATTTTAGTTTAAAAATAGGGCCTACTATGTTAGGCCGGGCCTAAGTTAGTGGTCCAAATCTCAAGCCTAGTTAAGAATTCATACCACGAGCCTAATAAAGTAGTACACACTCATACAAAATGTGGCTATTATTTAAAATT
Source organism: Sideroxylon spinosum (assembly GCA_003260245.2). Taxonomy (NCBI): domain Eukaryota; kingdom Viridiplantae; phylum Streptophyta; class Magnoliopsida; order Ericales; family Sapotaceae; genus Sideroxylon; species Sideroxylon spinosum. The sequence goes on along the minus strand of QLOD02000013.1, from coordinate 31,272,985 downwards.
TAAGATATGAGATAGACCTATTAAATGCTTTCGGTTTATCCAATCAAACGTAAATGTCACACTTACATTATTGATTTTATGAGTGGTTACTTAAATAAAAATGTCACACTTACATGATTGATTTCATGAGTTTTTTAAATATAAAATAAATAATAATTGATTGTTGATTATTTATATAAAAAATATTAGTGACACTTAATTAGAGATTTGTACAACCATTAATACAAAAGGTACAAGTAGATGAGATAATATATAACGAATAAAACACTTACAGCATTATTATTTCATTATATATATATATATATATATATATTCTTAAATAGAAATGTAAAATATTAAATTTTTATTTCCTAAAATTAAACGTGAGTTTATAAATATTTTCAAATTTGTGGTTGGATATTTAAAACATATTTTCGAAATGTTGTATTTTTAATCTGTTTTATTTAAATTCTTCATAAATTAAATTGGACAAAATTTTACCACATTGACAAAGCGATGTATGATGCATTTAGATATATTGAGAAAAAAAAAAGTAACTAATTGGAGAGTTCTAATGGACGTGAGAATAAATAATTGATTTTAAAATTTTTAATCAATTTTTAGGTTAAAAAATTAAAATTTTTCCATTAACATGATTATTTGATATTAAATACTTTATCGTTTTAACCTATTTTAACTTGCTAAACTTAAAATTTGTCCATGGGATGTCATTACACATTACCTCTTTCAAAAAGGACTTTGTAAGATGGGATGCAAGCTTCAAAACAAATAAAGAAAAAATAATTTACCATACAAATGGAAGTTGCTAAAAAAAGGGTTGCTAAATTTATTTAAAATTTATCTAGTGTTGCGATGGGATTTAACCATCTTGACAATCTTTAACATTTTCTTCGTACTTTATTAGTCCTATCAATTTTTTTCGCAGTCTTTAATATTTGAAGTTTTCTACACTTCTTCATTTTTAATGCTTGCTTGCTTGAGTACATGAGAAATATATACTTGTCTTCAACGCTTTCTTAGTCTTAGTAGTCTAATTTACAATTTTCAATGCTTGTTAGAATGAATGTCAACTATCATCTCAGATAGTTTTAAAATATTACAAAAAATTGGTTCAAAAAGTTGTTTCCATAGTGGTTTGGTCTTAGTAGGTATAGTTCACAGTCTTCAACACTTCTTTGTCTTTAAGGTATATCAAATATATTTGGAGCTGTATTAAATGTTCATTAGATATCACTTGAATAAGTCTTAGCAGGTCTAGTTCATAGTCTTCATGTTATAGTCTTTAAGGCATATCAGATGTTAACTGGGCATATTCCTTCAACTGATGCCATACTTTCTTATAAGATGCATAACCCCTCCCTTAATTTATAATCTAGAGGCATCAAGACCGCTTTCACCCTCTTTGCAATTCAAAGGCCTTAATCATATCCCAGGCTATCAGATTGGATGCTTCCTAGCAATTTAAGAATCAATAATCGGATGCTATTGAGGAAGATGAAATACATGGGCAGAATCCTATCTTAATCTTAATGCCCAGGTTGGCGATCCTGCTTCTCGTTCATTAATCAAACGTTCATAAAAGCTGATTCTAAAAGCTGATATCACAGATGCTCAATCGAGTAATTTATTAGATATCACTTGAATAGGTCTTAGAAAATCTAGTTCACAATCTTCAATACTTCTTAGTCTTTAAGGCATATCAGATATAGTCGGAGTCATATTAAATGTTCATAAAAGCCGATTCCAAAAGCTGATATCATAGATGCTCAGTCAAATAACTCATTAGATGTCACTTGAATAGATATTTGATCAAATCAGATTCAAGAATATGATAAAATTTTATTCAATAACTCAACATTTGAAAGAATATGATAAAAGCTTATTCAATGAATCAACATTTGAATATATATATTGATAGACTTCAATACCTAGACTTAGATAACTTGAATACCTAGACTTAGATATCTAAGACAGACTTGGATAGATATTTGATCAATTCTAATTCAAGAATATGATAAAAGCTGATTCAATGACTCAACATTTGAGTCATCTTGAACGCTTTGATTGATTCAATGACTCATCACTTGAATATTTACTGATAGAGTTGATGGAGTGAAATACTGATATACTTAAATATACTTAAATTTGATGATAAAAGGTAAAAAAAAAATATCTACCCATATTCATCAATAGTCAAATCTGATTCAAGAGTGATAAAAACCGAAATAAGTTATCTACCCACATTGATCGAAACCCTTAAAAGATGTTATATGGTGACATATTTTTAAATATAACTATTAAATTATTGATTTAAAATTTGAACGACAGTCTACAACTACTAATGGTTGGTAAATTTTAGTTTAGCTAAAATTTCTATAAAAGAAATTGTTTTAATATATATGTAATTAATATTTATAGTAATATTAATTTGAATAATAAGTGCCACTATCTAAGGACTGGTACTTCCATGTATGCAAAGAATCCTGTATTAATTTTAAATTTAAAAGGAAACAGTTATCAAGAATAACATTATAGTAAAATTTTCTGCTTGTAGTTTAAAAATTCAAGAAAAATGTGTTCACTTTTCCTTTAAGTGTTTCGGAAGCATATTGAGAATAGAGAATAAAATTTGAGAGACCACTATGGATGAAAATTAGAAAATTAACACACACATATATATATGAGAAAATTCGAAGTGTTTAGCACTAAAGGTTAAGATATGAGTGTTGTGTTATGCCAGCTGATTTTAGTAAGCGTTGTCTTCTCAAATGATACCTCTATCTCTCGCCAAAGGGGACATACTTTTGCAAACTTCTGCAACAAAGAATCAGATGTCCGTGTATTTGCTCGATCAAGATTGGATGGAGCTATGCAAGAAAACATAGGAGTCATCTAACATGCTCCCAAAAATCCTTTTCCCCTAAAAGATGCCTCATCCTTTTGTTCCCAAATATTCTTAACATTGTTAGTTGAACTCTGGAAATTGCCCCCAGAATAGAAATAATTGGCTAATACATTGGTCTACAGCTTTCAATAAATTCATGTATAGAATCCTATAGCCTTTTATTCCTTCGTAGTATTTGTTAAATAGCTATAGGTCTTTCTAACTAAAAGTATATGCCACTCTTACACGAAAATATGTTCATGAGTTAAATATTTAAATAAAATAAAAGTAATAGTTAATAGTTAATTATTTATATGAAATTTGTTAGTGCTTGTTAAATAGAACTATGAACAATTATTCTTGTATTAACTACTTTACTGTCTTAAATTTTAACTAAACAAATAAATTGCTAAATATATTTAAAATAATCGAATGTTTCAATGGAAGCATGATTTATATAATTGATTACCTGTATGGATTGGTTTTTAATTGACATTAAGATTTTGCTTGGATATATATATATATATCCAAGAGTTTGGATATCTAGGTTTATGTTTACTTGATATGTAAGATTTTGTTTAGATATATATTCAAGAGTTTGGATGTCTAATTAAACAAACATATGCTTGAATATCAAATTTAGTATTTGCAGTCTTTAAAATTGGATGGATATTGAATATGAGAAATCTTTAACACTAGAATATCTAATTCAATTGAAAAAACAAAAAAACAATGAAAGAAAATTTAAGAATAATTTTAAAAATTATTCTTCTCCTCCGCTTTCTTTCAACCAAACTAGATGAAAGAAAAATTCTAATGACATGCACACATGACTTGCTTTTTACAAAATTGAGTCAGGCCATAATTCATTCAGAATAAGTTTTGCTTCTGCAATAGCGACGGTACTTAGTTTGTAAGGAAAAAACGAAATATTCTTTTCTGAAAAATAATTATTAAATTTTATTTACTTAATCCTTTTTTTTTATATGTACCCAATAAAATATTCCAGATTTTTACTAAAATGTATATTTCATTAAAATAAAAATTTTATTGATAACGATTATTCTTTTTCCCTCAATGTATGTTTGATTATAACAGATTGAGAAGTCCTCATGTGATATGACATCCCTTTTAATTGAAATTGAAATTACATATATATACCTTCAAAATTATGGTCGGATTCTTGAAAAAATAATTTTCAATTATTATATTTTTTAATCCAATATTATGATTATAAAACATAAATTTGTTTTGTACTAAACTAAAAATTTACTTGTTGATTGGTTTTAGATGGCAATTTACAAATACTTGACACTTTTTTTTCTTCTTCTTATTTATTTATTTTTTCAAATATTTTCCTCTTTTAAAGAGGATCTGATTCTTTCACATCTCTTCTTTAATAAGGTTGTCTGTAATACTTTGTCGGATATGTGATTTAATAATACTTAGATAAACTCAAATGCTCAAAAGTTTTGTTGAATAACTAATATAGTCTTATTTATTTTTTCAATGTCCTTATTGATATATGTGATATCTATAATAGTTTTCAATGTTGTTCTTATCTATAACAGTCTTAACAGTTCTTCAAGGTAGGTAATTTTTAAATTTCTTGTGGATATTTGAGATATCTTTAACAACGTTCTTGTGGATATTTGATGAGAGATATAGCCTTTCAAATGGATATGTAAGATATCTATAACAACAAACGTATGAATATCTGAGATATATGCAATAGTCTTCCAATAGTTTTCCAAAATTATCAGATAGTCAATATCTTATGCTTCAAAATAGATATATGAGATGTCTGTAACAATTGAGATATATGCAGCTGTCTTCAATATCTAAAATATATACAACAATCTTCAAGTAAACATCTTATCTTCAAGTAAACATCTTACGCTTCAAAATAAATAATAGATGTATGAGATATCTATAACAATTAAAATATATGCAGTTGTCTTCAATATCTAAAATATATGCAACAATTTTCAATGTTATCAATCGTCTCCAACATAGATATCAGAGGTATAAACAATTTTCATTGCTGTCAAAAGTTGTCTTCAACGTAAATGTCTGAGGTATAAACAATCTTCATGGTTGTCAAAAGTGTTGAACGTTTTGACAGCTGGGAACATTTTGGATATTTAAGATATTTGCTTAGATATCTAATTTAACACCACCTAGATATATGAGATATATAGGCTTGTCGCTTGGATATCTACTAAACCTCACCTTCATATCTGATCCAAATAATAAAAGTTGATTTAAGACTCATATCCAAGTATCTATAAAAGCTCCTTAATCAATAATAATATTTTCATACTTTAAAATTTAGAAGTGATAGGCCTTACATCTTAGTATTAGCATAAATGATTAATATGGTATATACCTTAAAATTTATGGTTTGATTTTAAAAATTAGCATAGACGTCTAATATATATACCTTTAATTAAAATAGATACTAATTAATTTAAAATTTATTAAATTAATACGTATTTTATTTTATATCCTTATTAATCTATTATTTTTATTATTATTATTAAACTTCAAGCCCAAGCTTGAAGTTCTAACTAACAAGCTCATGAATCATGCTTCGAAATGGGCTCTCTTGCACTCGTTTCCCCGTTTACATCATTACACCAATTCTCTCACTTTTTAGTATCTTAATTAATGCTATATTTTGATTACAAATTTGGAAATAAAAAAATAGATAAATAATAAAAAATAGTTATTTATATAAAATTTATGATTAATTAAATTAGGAAATATTTTCTAATAAATATATACTTTTCAATTTTTGAAATCCAATCAAAATCAAAGTATGATTAATAATTTTCAATTTTAAAAAAAATTAGATCCGGACTCGATAGTTAACAAAATAAAAATAAAAAATATTGCACCAATGGCAATTCAAAGATCTACTACATGCTGTCGTTGATTTATTTACAGATATAATCTCTCACGTTTTTTTTTTTCATTGGGCAGTTCTAACAGAGAAAAAATTAAAATATATATATATATATATATATATAAATTTAAAAAATAAAATAACAGCTCCCTCCGAAAGAAAAAATGAAAAATGGCTATAGGCGAGTTGAAGCACATTTGTACAAATTTTCAGAAAACCCATAATTGATCACTACTATCCCCCAGCAAATCCTGGAAAGATGTCAAAATGGGAAGCTTCCTTCTCTACAAAGACCCAGAATTTAAAAACTTCTTGTTTCGGAGTTATGTTCACAAGATCAACCTCTTTTCATGTTTTGTGGAATTTGAAAATTTTGGACCCAGAAGGAAGAAACCGATACAGCATGTTATTAACCCATCTCTATAAAAGTACAGATTAATTTTGTTCATCCAACTCCACTGTTTTCCTTTTTCTGGGATCGAAGGGAGATAACAATGTACAGGTTCTCAGAGTTGCATTCCCCTGGAAGTGACAGAGCTCCTCTCCTTGACAAAGAAGTAAGCTTTTCCCTATTGGGCGTCTTGTAGAATAAAAGTTTTCCATTTTTATTGGTGGGTTTCTTTTACTATTATAATTTTTTTTTGGTTGGGGGGGGGGGGTTCTGGGGTTTTCCATGTAGATTATTCTAGTGGCTGTGTTGAATTTTCATGAGCGGTTGATGGGTCATGTTGAGTTTAATCTGTTCGAATAAATCCCAATTCTTGATTCCTTTCCAAATGTGGTTGTTTGTGGTTGATGCCCCCTCTGGGTATCAAGGAATTGCATGAATTTACTAAGTTTAAGTATGATGAATCTAACCAGTAAAAAGTTATCGGGTCACTTTCCCAGTGCTTACCATTTTTTGTCTTCTGAGAACTTGTATTAAAAAATTGGAAAATTGATTTTCCTGACTGGATTTCTTCTATATGCCCATAAAAAGACGGTTGTCTGGGGTTGTTTTTTCAGGAAATTATCTCAAAATGACCGTCACATGAAATGATGGCCCCTATAATTTTAGCATTATGATGCACCTGACATCACTTCACAGGTGTTTGAATCACAAAAATCATTTATCGATGACAGTCATGTACAATAATTTTTCGTGTTTTCTCCCACTCACTTCACTTCCTATCTGAGCTTCCCTCTTCTTGATTGACAAGTAAGAAAATAAAAGAGAAAATGAAAATAAATGGGTTTGATTTGAGAGCAACTATTTTCTCCCAAATGAGAAATTAATTTCAAAATGATAATTTTTTTAATAATTTTTCTCTTACAGTACTCCCTATTTATAGACTTTATCACAACAATTAAACTAGCTAACTAACAATGATCCTAACTAACTAATTTGGTATCCTAATCAACTAATTTGGGTTTATAACACTATCATTCTATGATTTTGCACTTATTGAATTTTCATGGTTTTTCTTTCCTTGATTTTTTTATTATTCTACACAGGAGACCCTAGGAAATTGCCATCAAACAGACCTTGAGGATGGAGATGCAGTACCGGTAATTGAAATCACCATTGTACCCTGCAATTTCAAATCACCGATATATTGCTTATTGTTCATGGTATTGTTTGTGGTGCTAATTTTGTTCGTGGAAAATTCAGGCTGCAAATGTGGGGTTTTGTAGGGTACTCTCGCTTGTAAGTGGAAATTTTCTGGTTTTGTTATCGTGGGAAACATAACTATAATGTTGAAATACTTAAAAGTTATTACTATCTCATTACTTGGCAGGCAAAGCCTGATGCAGGAAAATTGATTCTTGCTTCAGTTGCGCTGTTGATTGGATCCACATCAAATATCTTAATTGTATGAAATCTCTCTCTCTATCTCTCTCTTCACGTTTGTAGCTTCTACTCAATAGTTCAGCCAAACACTCTATCCATGGGGTGTCAACTTGTATTGACTTTGACATGTTCACGCTGCAGCAAAAATTTGGTGGAAAAATAATCGACATTGTGTCAAGAGATATCCAGACACCTCAACAGAAAGCAGAATCATGGGGTGCAGTGGAGAACACCATACTTGATATCTTTCTGGTTGTCATGGTTGGGTATGACTGTTCCTAGTTTGTTGGCATCAGCATCAGTAATGCATCCACTTCATCTGTCCACAGCATCCTGCTTGCCATCCTCCTCTTACAATAAAGATTTTCACATTATGACACTGCTATGGATTTTTGCTGCAGAAAACTGTAAAATTTTACTTTACCATAAGGGTGAAAATGTATATGCATTATATTACTAAAGCTTTCGAGCTTAGAGAATGGATTTCCGTCGAGCAAATAATCTTGTCTTCCGGTTGGTCAATATGTCATCTCATGGGATTATCCATGTTTTTCTTCTTTGCAGGGCTGTTAGCATAGCACTTCGGGCATGGCTATTTTCTTCTGCTAGTGAAAGGGTTGTTGCTCGGTTGAGGAAGAACCTGTTTGGTCACCTCATTCAACAGGTTCGGTTATCTTCACTAGTTCTATGATTGTTTTTTCTTATCTGTAGAATTCTGTTTAGCGCTTAAGAGAGTAGAATTATTTTCTTTTTTCTTTATATGCTTGGAAAATGGCATTTCAACACTTTCCACCGGAAGGTTTTCACGGCAGATTATAACTTTGCAGGAAATAGCCTTCTATGATATTACTAGAACAGGGGAACTTCTAAGTAGGCTGTCTGAAGACACCCAGATCATAAAAAATGCAGCAACTACTAATCTTTCCGATGCCCTAAGGAATCTCTGTACTGCTTTGGTTGGTCTTGCATTCATGTTTGCAACATCATGGAAGTTGACGTGTAATTGATCTATCAATTATAACCAAAACATGAACTATACTTGTTTCATCCAGTTTGTAAAATGCTCATCTTAGTTTCTTTTTGATTTTTTGTCTTCAGTACTGGCATTGGCTGTTGTTCCGGCCATCTCTGTTGCTATTCGCCAATTTGGTCGGTTTCTTCGTGAACTATCTCACAAAACACAAGGTGCTGCTGCTGTTGCTGCCTCAATTGCTGAGGTTTGTTGATGGCATTAGATTTTTTTTAGATTTTTCTATGTTTCATCTCTCAGTTTGAAACTTTATGCTACAAAATTCTACAATCATCAACCGCCGATCAAATTTGATGGCTTGGTAAGAAATGAAAACTGGATAAGAAAATAAAAACATTTAGGTCTTTAATGCACCTGTCTGACATTTTAAGAAAATGTTCGTGGAAATGCAATAACAGCAAGTTGTAACCGAAGAGCATGTGCTTCCTATGAACATGTCTTCCTTGTATTGTTTTCATTGCTCAAGAGGGTCAACTGGTTGTCTTTACTTTTATTTATTTTGTTTGTTTATTTTCTTTATTACTTTATTTTTATGTCTCAATTGGCCTGTGGCCAGTAATTTAGTTCTTTCTCTAAGAATTGAACATAGAAAATGATTTACAAGTGTGCTGACAGCATAATCAGAGAGGGACCTCATGCAAAGCAGGACAACCAAGTTATATGTCCCTGCTGATTAGAAACTTAGAATGGTCAGGGAAACCAACTCATTATGTTAAATTAAAGCTACTACTGCGAGGCACCTGATTTATGCTGGAAAGTTTCCAGTTGTGTGGTAAACAGCTTGAAGTTGACTAATCTATTACTATCTACATATTAGTGTCATAAAGACTTTGAAATACCAGTCAAAAAGTCCATGTTTTTGAAGAGTAAGTTTTTGTTACTGTTATTAATTTTATTTTTTGGTGCAAGTTTTCATTATTAATTACTATTACAGCTATCTGCTAAATCTGCAACTGTTGTTTAGGAAACTTTTGGTGCCATCCGTACAGTGAGATCTTTTGCTCAGGAAGATTATGAGATTTCACGATACTCAGAGAAAGTTGACGAGACCTTAAAGCTTGGACTCAGACAGGCTGTGAGTTGCATAATGCTTCTCTCTCTCTCTCTCTCTCTCTCTCTCTC
>QLOD02000013.1:31241019-31254199 GCA_003260245.2 Sideroxylon spinosum | reverse complement strand
TTGTTGCTTCTTGTTGCGATGAAATAAATTGCTATTCCATTCTCAGTATCCAAAGCAAAACCCAGAACCCTCAAAATGCAGAGACTAGTGTCTTTGAAAGTGGGTTCAAAATTTCTCAGAAATCACTCTAACAACTCTCCCTCTCTCCGATCAATTTGCCCCCAAAACTCTCTCTCTCTACCCAAAACAAACCCAAATCATCTCCATCGCTATTCTCCCATCAACCAGCCCCACCATTTCCTCTCCGACTTGGCAACTGCTTCGCACTCATGGCGGTTGCAGAACGGCATTGCAGAGAAGATTTATAGGTTTCTCTCACACCCACTACTCATAAAGCAGTTATTGCCGAATACCCTTTTGAAGGGTATAAGCAAAGGGGTTGCTGATTGCCCATTTTGGTTTCTGGGAGGAGGGCTTCGCAAAGGAAGTTTACAACTCAACCGACCATTTGAGGGTAATCTTCGTGGCTGGTAAGATATTTGCTTTCTCAAATTCATGGTCTGTTTTGTCGCTGAGAAAATGTTGGAAGAGTTTTAAAGTCTTTGGGAGGTAAATAAGAAAGGGATTTTCGTGGAGTTTGGTTACAAATTTTCTTAGCAACCGAACAGGAAAAAAGGTTCTTTCATATTGTTGAAATTATAATCGGGATGACTATGAGAATTCAAAATGGCTTTCTTGTGGACTAACTTTGGTATTCTTTTGAATTTCGGTGATTTTATTATCTAGCAGAATGTGTAGGATTGCTTTGAGTGATTGAAACGCATAATGTTTTAGATGATATGCATAATGTATGATTTCTTGATTATGGCGCTTCATGAAGAGTTAAAGAAAAACATATGGTGAAATATATTTTACTTCCTTGGGGTTAAACCCGAAATGAAGTCCCTCCCTCAAGTTTGATTTTATGTTAAACCCCCTTGGAGCATTTGCATGAGTATCCCTTGTTAATTGTTATAGCTCAAATATCAGTTTTTTTTTTTTAATTTACATTATAGACTCTCTACTCTACAGCAAAATCTTTTACAAATTTAAAATATTAGTTTGCTCTTCTTTTTCTATTCTTTGTTTAATTTTATAATTTTCATTATAAATGAAATTATTTAAGAATTACATTATTACTGATTATGTATTATTTAAAAAATTAATTTAATTTATAAAGAAATAAAAATATAAATAAAAATTAATATTATCTCTTAATAAATTAATAAAATTTATTAATTAATAAAAAATTAATATCCAAAAGTAAAGATTTGGTTGAGAAAAAAAAACAAAAAAGAAAAGTAATGGATTATTACTATTATTATTATTTTTCATTTGAACAAAGTCATTGGAAAGGAAACCTTTTGAAAATAAAAACAATAAAGAAAGATTTAAAAATGAATACTCTAATGCAGTAGGGAATGGTTTAGGGAAGGTGCTTAAAAATCAATTAAATAGGAAAGCTGTAAAATAAGGAAGTAAGACCTTTTAATATATTTTAGTGAATCTGTTTAGGAAAACTGCTGGAAATGCCCTTAAGAGACTCTAATGCACTGTGTTTTTTTCTTTTTCAACTTTTTTTTTTGGATAAAAATCTCTATTTTGGATCTCTATTTGACACACAGATTCAAGTTTAGAAACTCTAATGCAAGTGCTCATATGGTTTGTACTAAAATATAAGAGTTAGTTTCCATCCAAACCCTCAAAATTAATTAGTAACCGAAACCCCTTACAGTGTCAACTGTCAATCAAAATTTAATCGTTAGTTTTATCAAGAACCATTAGTTTGGATTGAAAAACTAATGTTTAAATTTTATTATAGATCATATGGAGGTTTAGTGTCACAAATTGAACTTGAGAGACGCACTTTGATTTTGGGCTAAAAAGCTTAACTATAAATTGTGTAGTGATTAAAAAGGTGGGGGGGGGGGAAGACACATTAAATATGATGTGTTCAAACAAAATATAGCTAGAGTTTCAAAGTAGTGACTTAATTATTTTGACATAAGGTCAAATGAAAATTAATGCTTTGGATTATAAGGATAAAGGAGTTTTGGTTGCATTTATGCATTATAGATGATGCATGTCTATTAAGATTGTCAAAGATAATTAAATACGTAAATATATCTGTGTAATGTGGACTAAGAAAAAAATAATCAATTGGTAACCCTTGCTTTTCTAATTCTATCAACATTTAATAGAAATTTGAGCCTAACTTCGAATATCAAACATAAGATGGTTTGAGGGAATTAAATATTCTTTGGTTGGCTAACAACTAACAAGCTGAGGTCTTCCTTCTTTTTGTGGACCTTTGGGATCAATCCACCAATTTGTTTTCATCAAATGCTTCCAAAAGGTAAAACAATTCTTTCAAATGAAATATATATTATATATAAATTCTTCAAATGCTTCCATGAAATGTTCAAGTCAAGTCTTTAACATTGATTACGACATCTTGAAACTAATTTTGGTATAATAGTTTCTTATCCTGCTATAGTAGCTAGGCTGCTACTCACTTGCACTACTTGTTTAGAATCATATTTGTTTTTATGTCATAGTAAATCATAGCATTAATGCTGGATAGTTTTTAAGCCGTCTGGGCAGAAGGAAAAAAGTACTTTTATATACTACTCTTTGCTCCTTTTGCCTCAATCCAACCGCCCTTCAGTTTCATATTTCTTTCTAAACTGTCATGTTTGCTTTTGCTTCCGTTACAATTGCTTTTGGTTTTTTAATCTTGACTGTTACTGAAATCTGCATTATTTGTTGTGTGCTTGTGTCCTGTGAAGCTTTCTATTGTCTTAAGTTCTTGTAATTTCTACCAAACACACAAACCGCCTTCTTTTTGTTTTCTATATGCTTCTGCTTAAGACCATTTTAACGTGTTGATGTATGGAAATAACATCTCTTCCGTCAATAGGCAGTCATGGCTTCGAAGGCAAACAAACGATAGCGTGGTTTTGGGCTTGATTTTAACTAATGTAGCTGTTTTTCTTTTATGGCGGATTGCAGATCATCAATTTATGACGAAGAACTTTACAGTGAGTTGTATGAAATAATGTTGGTTTTTCTTCGTGATGGTATTGAACAGAAGCTTTGTAATGGCCCGTTTGACAAAACTTCTTGTTTTTATCTTCATATTTTTTAAAAATGAACATAAGAAATCATTTGGTAAATTTGTTTCCAGTTTCCAAAAAAGGAAAACTATTTTTAAATTTTTTAAAAACTATGGAAATATAAAAAATGTATGTTCTCAAGTTTTCATTTTCAGTTTCTATTTTTCTCTACTACTATCACTACCACCACCACCACTGAACCATCACCCACCCCTTGCCTGGTCACTACCACCGCCGCTGGCCACCACCCAACTTTGAACATTGCCACTACAGCGAGCCTCCTCCGAGTAACGCTTCCGCCACCATCTGTAATCGACTGACCACCACCCACTTTAGGACCACCGCTAGCCGGCCACTACTACCGACCGTCATCCACTTCCAATCACATGTCTGCCTTCGATCACCATCCACTAGCGGTGCCACCTCTCAACTCTTAATACTCTAATTACCAACCAACAACTATTGTTGCCAAACGCGTTTTCAATTTTTTGTTTTTTTGTTTTTTTTCCTTATTATGAAAATGAAAACTGAAAATTAATAGTTTTGTCAAACGGACGCTAAGCTTGTAATACATATAGTTTTTCTTTCTTACATAATTTATTGTTTTCTATGATCAGATTTCACTGGAGAATTTTAGGAGTGGGCGTGTGCACACGATGATAACATCTGCATTCAGTCATATCGATGTTGGGCACCTTATCCAAAACATGATTGGACTTTACTTCTTTGGGATGAATGTATGTTTACTTGCCTCTTGATTTGCTTTTCATTCATGATTCTAATTTTGATTCATTTTGAAAAAAGGTAGTGCATTTGGCATAGTAGGTGTGATTGAGAAGCGACTTCATTTATGAAATTAATATATTTAAAATTGATGTATGTGCAACATTATTTTTGTCGCATGGAAAGTTCTACACCTAATATTGGTTAAATGATGAAACTTCGATTGCACCCTCAGGCCTTTTTTGTCCACTGTTCCATTTTGGGATGTCCAAGAAAGAGTGCAAACTTAAATTTTATGAATTTGAATATTATTCTTTTTAAATGAGTATGTATGAACCACTCAATATACTTAAAGTTTGATTTTCAAGGTTGATTAAAAATATTGAATGGAGGTGATACTTTGTCCTATATTGATACCAAGAAACAAGACATTGTAAACCCTGATTGAAATGAACTGTAATGTATTGTGTTAGTTGCAAACACAACAAATCTGTTACTAAGTTTTGGGTCACCATGCAATTACTCTCTGGGTATTTTTGACTTCTTGCAAATGTTAGCAGACCTTCTGAAACTTTAGAGTTTGGTGTTTATAATTGTCCATTAGATTTTCAGCCAACACTATCTCTAGCATTTGTTATATCATCTTCAAAATGAGACTTAGGAAATGACCTGATGAAACTGAAAGGAAACTTTTTTGTCATTGGTTGTTTTCCAGTGAGATTCTCACATGGCACTAGTTTATTAAATTGTTTTTGAGACTGGTTTGAGATAGAAGAGTACTTGAGGGTTTCCAGCAGAAACCCCTGTTTTACCGATTGGGGAAAAAAGAAATGGAAGACCACATTTCAATATTGGCATTTAGGTTGATGTTACTGTGCTGATTTTTAAATGCTACTTCAAATTCAGTGGACGCAATCAATTTCCACAAACTTCCAGAGTCCTCTTTTAGGAATGAGGAAAACCTAATAAAATGATTGTGAGCATCTGATTGATGGCAAATTGGCAGATAGGTATGGGGAGAGGAAGACCAGTGATGATTAATGGCACCTTTGAGAAATGATGTTCCGGAGTGATTTATCAGGCTTAAAATAGATGCAGTGGGAAAAGGCATTCCTAATTGTGAAATTAATTATAATCTTGACATTAATATTTTATTTTCAAAAATGTTCCTCTAATGTTCAGTAGCTAGGCTTGTTAACCTTCATTATTTATGTCATAACACCAATGTATCTAAATTTGTCGAGATAAAGGAAGAACAGAATAGAATCGAAGAAATTCAAAGTCACTACCTACAAAATTAATCAATTGTTAACTGCATTTCATTACTTTCCATAATTCCAGTTAGCTGCATATTCAATCAGAAATTGCTATTTGATAATTCATTGTCTTGGCCAGATTGGAAGAGCTTTTGGACCAGAGTTTCTGCTAAAGTTGTATTTATCTGGGGCAGTAGTCGGCTCTGTCTTCTTTTTGGTGCATCATGCCTATTTGGCCCCCTCATCAAAGGTACAGTGATGATCTAAAACATTCCATAGTTGCTAAGCCACTGTGAGAAGGTCAATCTCCAGGATAATCCTGTTACTTGTTGTCAAGGCTGGTCAAGTTTGCACTCTTTCCTGGTCAAAGTCACAATCTTTGGATCCGTTTGGCATGCTGAATTTCTCTAAAAATCACTGAAAACATCTAAAAATTTTTAAAAGTTATGTACTTGTTAACTCACTATACGAATTACGAACCCACAACTTATCTCACTTTTTGTAACGCACTCAAAAGGAGATGAGCAAGTATTATCTTTGGTCTAATTATGGATATATAATATTTTTTTGAGGCAACTAAATATATAATCCTGAAGCTTATATTCCGTAAATGACGTGCAAAGGTCCAGTTCTATTGGAATTTGGAACCAATTGTGGATCTCGCCTAAAATCCTTGCTTGATTTGGTTTTTAGAGTTTAAATTTATGTGCATTCCTGGTAATGCTTGTATTACAATTGAGGATGTGAACCTCTATAATTAAAAGAATGGATGTGATTTTTGCACTTGGAATGGTTATATAATTTTCTATTTGAGGTGTCAGATGATAATACACACTTTTTATTAGTAATCTTTTTCTGATGAGCACTTCCATTTGGTATCTACAGAATGAACGAACAGGAAGCATAAACCCTTCAAGAATTCCAGGGCTGGTATGCTGCACTTCTGCTTCTGTAGCTCTGCTTTCTTTGATGTCAAAAACCACCACCCCCTCCCACTTTCTCAAAAAGCATATAATAAATAAGAAATGATACCAAAGTAAAGCTACACAATTATCTTTTATTATCATTGACTATTGATTAAGCTAGGCAAGTTAATGAATATATATATAAATCTGTCCTGATTTCTTTATTCATTTCTAGATGCATGGTGCATTAAAGATGATGTTGTCTTCACATCTCGTATCAAATAACGGATTTCCAAGGATGAGTCTCAAATATCTAAGGAATCATATTGTTAACTTTTATTTAGTTCTACTTGATGCCTCTTCTCAGCGTATTTGAATCTGTTTTTTTCCTGACATCTAGATTGAGTCTGTTTTTCACTTGTAGTATTTTCAATTATCATTTCTACCTCTATAGCTTTCTTAATCATTGCTTTTATAATTCCATTTTGAGCAAGTATGTGTCCATTTGACCTCTTAAAGACCCTTGTTTACAACTAGTTAACTGGTGTCTTTTATTTGATATACCTTCCCAATTTCTTAATCATTGTGTCCATTTGATATAGCTTTCTTAATCAATGCTTTTATAATTCCATTTTGAGTAAGTATGCCCCCATTAAAGACCCTTATTTACAACTAGTTATTCACTCTATAGGACACTGGTACTCATTTATTTGATATACCTGCCCAATTTCCCCCTTCTTTTCCCCTCATCAAAAGAGTTGATGCTGTCTCTAAAACTTGTCTGTTTCTTTGTTTGATTTGTTTTCCTTAGACTTCATCCCAGGTGTAGGATTTATATGTATTTTAAATAGTGCGTTATTTTTGCTGTAGTTTATTCCTTTTATTATCTTCAGTAGCTGCTTGAATTGCCTGAGGAAGCCTGGTTTTTAGGGTCTCTATCCCCCCCCCCTCTCTTGGATTGCTTATAAAAAAATTATTATTATTATTATATATATATTTTTTATAAATTTAATTATTATTATTATTTTTTTATAAATTCAATTTGTACCATCCATTCTATGCACAAACAAACCATAAGTTGAAAATTCTGTTTCATCTGTTCTGACATCTCATTCTGCGTGCAATTCAGGGAGCAAGTGGAGCAGTGAATGCTATCATGCTGCTTGATATATTCCTCTTTCCAAAGTCTACACTTTATCTAGAATTTATAGTACCCGTTCCTGCTATCTTACTGGTGGGTTTTTTTTCTTAATTCGACATAATCATATTTGGAGAGAATTGATTGTCTAAATCTAGTTTGCTGAATGTCATTCTAGGGGATCTTTCTTATTGGGAAAGATATGCTGAGAATATTAGAGGTATGATCTTCCTGGGACTTCTTGTTTCTTTTTTCGATGACACTACACCTTGATTTTAATTAACAATTACAAACAATCCATCCATATGGTGCTGAAACACATGCACAAACGAGCTTAATTACCACTATGGAAAATGCAACTCACTGTCACTAAGGGGTGGAAACAAGCCGAGCGTTAACTTATTCGAGCTCGGCTCGAGTTATTTATACCGAGACCAAGTTGGAGCTCAAGCTCGGTTCGAATTTTCATATAGGTTCGAGCTCTGTTCAATAAAAAAAAAATTCTTAAGATTTGCTCGTGAATAAATCGATTAATCAAAACGATGTCATTTTATTCTAAAATATCATTAAAAAATATAATATAAATATTATTGAAAAATACGAAAAATATTATCAGGTATATATCTTATTTTATCAAGCTAGTTTACAAACTTTTGGACCGAGCTTTTTCTAGGCTTGAGCTTGAATATCAGTGAGTCACAAATTAGGCTTTATTTGAGCTTGTTTTAGCTACAAAGAACCAAATTTTTTTTGAGTCGATCTCGAATAACTTGTAAATAGCTCAATTTGTTTCTACATCTAGCTGTTTTGAGTGACTCAACTCTACAGAGCAGACCTCCTTATAGGCTTGAAGATTAGTGTGAACAGTTGTCCTTAAGCCACTAGTAACTCGTGGAAAAAGCAACTTGTGAAGTTACCTTTGTATGTCCTCTAGACTTAATAATAATAGTAAGATTTTGGTCAAGAATCTATATTATGACTGCGAACCTTGAAAATTTTCTATATGGTTTCACAAGTGATATACAATTAGTACATATGTTATTCGTTGTAGATACAACGGGTGTTGAATGTGATTGATTTCGTTCAATTGTTGTTCAGGGAGACAGTCAAATCTCAGGATCTGCTCATTTGGGTGGTGCTGTTGTTGCTGCCGTAGCTTGGGCGCGGATTAGGAAGGGACTTTTCTGAACTTACAATTTTATGTGAATTTTGCACATTTTCTGGATTTCCTCTCAGATTGATTCTTAAGGGGCTGTTTGACCACTCATCAAATATCAAAACTTATCAAAAAGTTACAAAAAAATTATATTTTCTTCTAATCAAATTTCATTACATATTACTTTTACATTAATTTTTGTATTTTTATTGTATTTTTTAACCAATTTTTTTTTCAACCAATCACCCCCTAAAACTCTTTTGTTCTTGAATTATTTACAAAGTTTATTTTTTGGTTCTGTGGCGGAGATTAAAAGAGTTTGGAGTAGGTACTAGGGAAAGAAAATTCGATAACAGCAATATCGGTGGTAGTTGAAGCAGTTGCCTTTCAACTTCAATTGTGTACAAGCCACATGGATGCATGCATATATATTAACTAGGTTTTTATCAAAGGAACGGAATCTTCATCCGGGACCGTTAATCAAACTCATCAATGTTATATGAGACAATCATCTTATTAATAAATAGTAAAATACTATTCTTTTATATTAAATAGATTAGTAGATGAATTATTTTTATTTTTCCAGAGCTGCATCTTTGGAAAAATTTTGGTTGGAAGAGAAGTGGGAAAAAATTTTAAAAGTTTTCGCCCTGTTGTTTGGCTGCTGAGTTTGGGAAGAACGGAAGGAAATGATTGAACAAATTTTACCTTAATTTCTCTTAATTTTCCATCTCGTTCCCCTTGTCTTCTCCCTGAACAACAGTTCCGAGTCCTCGGCTGACTCTCTCACAGTCTCCGCCCTCATCTTTCCCTCGTCGGACTTGAATTTCATGTAAGCACAGGCCGCATTCTCATCAAACTTCAACGCCCGAGTCTGCACTTTCTCCTTGTTCATCAGGTAAACCATCTGCTCGCCCAAATCGTCGTCCCCGACGTTTCCCATGAACGCCGCTCGCCCACCCAGCTGGACGTGCGATATCGCAACGTTCGACGGCCGCCCGCCGGGGGCCCTCGCGAACTCCGGCCGGTTCCACTGCGAGTACATGTCCGGATGCATTTGTTCTTCGGACACCCGCACCATCGGCACAAACTCCTTCTGCGCGGCGCCGAAGCAGCACACCAATGGTGGGTCTTCGTACGGGAAGTCAATGCCGTCGTCGTAGTCTTCCTCTTCACCCGTTATTGTTCATTATCTCTTTTACCTCGAATTTCATTACATACCATTTTTATACATTTATATCCTATTTAACAGCACAAAAATTATAAAAAATTACAAAAAAAATTATATTTTTTTTAATTAAATTTTAATATCTTTCATCTTTAAATCAAACCTTCATATTTTTATTATATTTTTTTATTAACTTTTTTTTTCCTCCCCCTAAATTTCGTTACATCTCTTTGCTCTTGTTTGGTCTGCAGCCTAGCACTGCATTTCAGGTCTGGTCATTTGTCAGACGCTAGATTGCGCTTTAGAATGACGGGTGAAACAGGGTAAAGCAAGAGCCTGAATGACAAGCCATTAGAAGACTATTTGTTACCTGTTAGCAAAAGCAACAATATATATATATATTAATAACGTACGCCACACGAAAGTACTTATAAGGGGCACTTGGTGCCATCAAAATTTATGGAAAAAAATATATATCTATGTATATATAATTTTTTTACTGTACTTTAGCGATTAATTGATTATTTGGTAAAAACATATAAAGTTGGAGAAATTTGAGAAAAATTAAAAAAAAATTAGAAAAAGTTGATAAAGGTTAATGTTGTGTTTAGTAAAAATAATTGGAGAAAATTAAAAAAAATTAGTAAAATTTATTATTATTATTATATTTTTTTTTTTACTCCAAACGATCCTATTTAACTATTGTGCTTGAAGAGGGGGAATATAGCTATTTATATATTCTTTTTTATGATTAATTAAATAAAAGGTTAAAATATTTTAAAAAGTATCTAATTTTTTCTCCTTTTTTATTTTTTAATTAGAGTATATTTCAAGTGCCATGTGATTCATTTTTCATGCTCATGACCAAAGTTCAAACTCAAGCAAAGACAATTTTCTTAATCCCATCTAATATTTGATTATGCATTTTTTACAACTTGAATTTCCATAATTGAAGGATTTAATTTAAATACATGCTATTATATATTCACTAATTTCAACTCAATATCATAGTTAAATACAACAACTAGAGCAAATTTAAATATATATAATATTAACAATACAATTGTATAATCAACTACTAGTTAAGAAATATAGCTCTATATACTAATTAAACTTCAACCAGTTCAGAAAACTCAAATTTAAAATAGGATGTACAATATTATTTTATTTTGAACACAATCTAAATAATATTATCATCCATACCTAAGGAGTCTCACGAACAACTCGAGTGTGGTACTTAGACCTACAAGATCAGTTTTAGAAAAGTGAGCAGAGGACTAAATCATATGTGCTCACTAAATAATAGAACATATAGTAATATTATAACATGCCGCTACCATCATAATCTTATAATCTAGCCTGCAATTGAACTATCTCGTCATTGAACTCTTACATCTCAATCACTTGAGTTAATAGTAGCGGTTGAGTGACTAATGCACACAAAACTATCTGTCTCACCTCATTCTATAACTAAATCAAGCTCCGTAATAGTGGCCATCATATTTCATTCTCATATAGCCAAAGTCACTAGAGGGTAACGAGTCATGCGCTAAGATCAACCCCAACAACATTAGTCTTCCCTAGGTAATACTGTAACTCAAAATTAGTCTTCCAAATACTTCATCCACAGTTGTCTCAAATTCAAGTCCTTCTATGTAAACACATTTCAAGCTTTTTGTGATTGAAAGCCACTTCAAACTTCTCATTGTATAAGTAATGTCTTTAGCTCTTCAAGGTAAAAATGACTGCAGCTTATTTCAGATCGTGAACCGGGTAGTTTTGCTCATGTATCTTCAATTAACGAGACTCAAAAGCCACAATCTTGCCACTTTGCATTAGCAAACTACCTAAAACCATCTCTGAAAGTGTCATAATGTAGACATACTCTCTCTGGGATAACCAACACTGGTACAGTAGTCAACCGCTTCTTTAACTCAAAAAAATGTCTACTCACACTTATCCCAAATAAATTTAACTTCCTTTTGAGTCAGTTGTGTCAAGGGTATAGCTAACCTCAAGAAGTAAGTACAAATCTCTAGTAATACCAAACAAACCCAATGAAACTATGGATCTCGAATGCATTCTTTGGACTTGACTTGGATGAATGAATAACAATTCCTCCATTCACACTCTTGCTCATTAACAGTTACCCAATTATGCAATCCGAACTACTATCTAAGGTAGCAAGTCTATGGGTGGACGGGCAAGCTTGGAAGGAGGAATATACTAATGTTAGGCATCTTATTCAATAAAAAAGGATTTGACGAGCGCATAATTTGCTCAACTTGACGTATAGCTAGTGATTCCTTAAAGTTTACAATACCATTCTCAAAGGCTCATCATGCTCCTCCTCTGATTTGAAGTAAACTAAAACATTATCAATAAAAATAACTACAAAATGGTCTAGATAAGCACTAAACACCAAATTTATTAAGTCCATGAATATTATCGGAGCATTAGTCATCCCAAAAGGCATCATGAGAGACTCACAATAATCATAACAAATCCTAGACGCAGTCTTGGGGACTTTTTCTGCCTTGCTTTCAATTAATGGTTATCCGGACCTCAAATTAATCTTGAAAAATACTGTTAATCCTTTCAACTGATCAAATAAGTCATCAATTCTCAGTAAGGAATATCGATTATTGATGGTTATACCATTAAGCTTGTGGTAGTTAATGCACGTTGGAACAACTTGTCCTTCGCAACAAATAATACCGGCGCGTCCAAAGGCGAGGTACTTGACACAACAAACCATTTTGCAATCAAATCAACAATTTGAACCTTCAACTTAGCCAATTGTGGGTGCCAACCTGGATGAAGTAATGGAGATCGACTAAAAATACCAGGAACTAAGTCGACCCAAAATTCCACCTCACACTTAGGAAGCAACTTGGTAAAATATCCGGAAAACACATTCAAGAACTCACAAATAATTAGAGGCACTTCAATATTACCCGTTGACTCCTCATCATCAATCATTAAACTTGCAAATTTCGATTTTTAATACATACTTAGAAATATAAATAAGAAAAATTTATTTATCGTTTTTCCGATGTGTATATTTTTTTTATATAATTTTAAGTAATCAAAATGGAATAAGGTTGGTGCAAAATTATTTACTGAAATTTTTTAAAAATCTTTGAAATTCTCTGTTAGACTTTTATATTTTATTTTTCTCTCAAATTAAAAAAAAAATGAAATATCTTTTAAGAAAAATAACATAACTAGAATTCCATTAATCGAATAGGTAAAATTTTTCTGGGGAATGTCACCATAAACTCCTAAACTATCAAATGACTCCCATTTTGTCTATTTTTTATATATTTTTTATATATCGTCCTAACCAAAAGTACAAACATTCCGATGGTTTTTCTATTGTTCCATTCCGGTTGATGCAAAAACCAAAAAATTCTAACTGAAACCGTTCTGACGGACCAAAAAACTATTCCGATGCTTTCTCTCTCCAAAAAGTTAATACCAAAGTCAAAAAGTATGGCTATTCATCTCTGAAAAAAAGTGATTTGGTGACTGTATACCAAACATCAAAATTTTTTCAAATCACATTTTTTATCGCTTTTCGTTGTTTTTCACCTGGCCAAACGGTCCATAATTTACCCATTTTATTGTTGTGATTTTCACAATTTATAATATAAAATAGCCACTATCACCGTGGTACTTGGTTTCCACAGTAATCAGATGCTCCTTGGCACCCCACGCGTCCAACTTTGATGTGAGC
>QLOD02000013.1:31219482-31231782 GCA_003260245.2 Sideroxylon spinosum | reverse complement strand
TTTTTATGTTAAAATAATTTTTTAAAATAACTTCAATAAAAAATTTATGAATACATTGGTCTCTATTTTCTCAACAAATTTTTTTTTTTTTTTTTTGGGAAAACTACGTTTGAACCCTCATAATATGTACAACACTAGAGGTACCCCGTATCTAAAGGCACGGTTGACGTGAGACAGCCCAACCCCCTCCCTACCCTCTCTCGAGACCCTAGGCACGGTTGATGTGAGACACAACCTAACCCCCCTCCATACCCTCTCTCGAGACCCACAGCCCCTTTTTTCTCTCTCTACCAGTTGGAACAAATTTCCCATCAGTTGACTTATTTTGTAATATAGATAACTTCAATTAAGTTTAACTTATTTCCTCAATTATCCATTCAAAGGACATGTTTGTTCGTATTTGAGTTTATGCTTCCACAATATAACATCTTATTTTTACATAAATATATATACACACACTGGAATAGGTAAAATTTAGATCAAAAAATGAACTCTAATAGAACTGAGCCAACTTGTACCAGTAAGATCTGAGTTGGTCCAATTTTCGAGTCTGAAAAAATTAATAAATAAATAAGATAGGGTTGAACCCGATCAATTTACATTTAAAAGTAAGTGCGAAGCGCAGATAATGGGAAACAACCATACAACTTAAAAACCATCATATCAGCGAGAAATGGACATTTTACATTAGTGAAACTTCTGAACAAGGAAGGCAACACATCAATAACAGGAGGATAACAAACAAACTTAACCAATTAAAGATCCATTAACCCCGTCTCCAGGAAATATGACCATATATTACAGGATATACCCAAAACATCTCTGAAGACACACAACAGAACAAAGCGATATTGTTTTCCCAAACTTAAAAATGGAACTTGGACAAACAGATAAACCCCACCGATATTGTTTTATCCTTTGAAAGGACAAGACCCATTAGTTGCTGCCACCACCACCAAACAGATAACCCAGGGAAGATCCACCGCCGGGGGCTGCATGGACTCTAGTTGAAGGCCGGTCCTGTGACAGAAATAAAGAAAATTCAAACAGGATATCAGTGGTTGTAAGTATGTTCAGATGTCAACGTGACAACGAGTACCACTCGATCAACACATTTGGAAAATGAAAAGATTTCTCTAATTGTGTTCATCATGTTTCTCCATACTAAATGTGTTTCTGTTTTCAGCTCTTTTTTTTTTTTCCATCCAGAAAAATACACGTCCCAGCAACTACAGAACCTGTATCTATTCATTTTGTTCCACAGTTAGTTAAGAACAGCCTTCAAAATTGAAAGTCGAGGCAGTTACTTGGAGAAAATCTTGATAAAGAGAAAGGTAGCACATCCAAAAAACACAAGGAAAATCTGTATGGCCTTTATCAGTCAACTATTGCCCAAGTCTGTCCTGTGTACTAAACTTCAGATAAAAGCTCACTACAACACTACCTGAAATTGTAAAGTAAGGGGGGGAGTGTGCTCTTGTCTTTTCAAATCTTGGTTTTTTTTAGCTACATTAGGTTTAGGCATCACAGTTCAGTTCAGTGTCAAAATAGGAGCGCCAACACATGCCCTAATTTAATCATCCATAAATTCTCCAGATTTCTGAAGTTCCAAACGCTTGGTAGATTCTCAAAATCAATTGAATACATTTTTCTGATATTATAGTGAACTTGAGAGCAATTAGACATTCAAGAATGACACTCTCTATCAGTCAAAAATAATAAAAAAATCAAAAAATAAATAGTCAATGTATAAATACAAGCAAGACCACTCACCAACCATGAAAATGATGCAAATTTAATGCCGGGAAAATTTGGAAAATATTACAAACAACAAGGCAAATTCATAAGCAAATCGTATGATTTAGCAAAATTCCGACTCAAATCCTGCCTTGGAGACACTGAAGTTATCTAATGTATTTTAGGCTTCCTATTGACAGGGTATTTCTATAATTTCATCTTGGATTGTGCCATGGGATGTTTTTTTGTGATTTTGTAGTTGGCCTTGTTTTGTAACCAAAGATAGGTCCAAAAGAACTTAGTTTGCCCATCAAATAAGCCCAAAACCAGGCTCTCAAGTATTCTTGGAGACCAAATCTCTTCCTCTATATATAAAGCTTGTAATGACTCTTTCTAGAAGAAGGAATGAAGCAAAAGTTCACTGATTTCAATAGCGATATGTGAGACATCCTCTCTTAGGGTGCAGCCTAAGAAGCAAGATAGGGTTGCTTCTTGTTTCATTATTTCCCTTTCTCTCGTCTTTCCCATAATTTCTACACTTACAACCTCTAATAGACCTAAAAATTCTTCAAAAAACCAATATATGAAGACTGTCTGCTGAAAGGGAAGACCCAAAGTCAAAAAAAGAATGAAGAAACAATAAAAATTTTGCAACAGATTTTAAGTCTTTTATGCTTGAGAATAGGAATTTACTAATGAAAAAATGTTTGAGAATATGGATTGCACTTTTAAGTGAAATTAAAATATTATTTGAAAAACCATTAAAACCAGCAGCACAGCCAAAAACCAAAAGCAAAATGGAACGATAGCCTCTGTGCATCAATCTTTCCATGGGAGAATGGCACCAGTGCTCTTATATTGACCTTGCACTCTCAAAGTGTTCCTCCAAAATTCCATGCCCGTAGTGGCCTAAATAACTTTTTGACCTTAATTCTAAGTACTTATGATGCCAAAAACCTCAAATCAAGACACGATGGAATAATGTACATCTAAATTGAAGATTCTGATACAGAACTTGTGTGACCAAAGATGGAACATAACAGTGATTCAGATCATACCGTGAGGAAGCTTCCTGTATTCTGACCGTCAGCTCGAAAGCCTGCTGGAACCTGTTTAGTAACATCTACTGGCGGAGCAGCGGCAGTAGGCTTTTGAGAAGGACCATTATTTTCAACCTTTCCTGAATTTTGAGGAGCTTCAGCATTGTTAATGGGAGCTTTTGGAGCCTCCCCACTTCCAAAAAGGTAGCCAAGAGAGCTCTGTCCACCGCCACTGCTAACTCCACGACCCATTATTTGATTTGAGTTTTTAAATAAAAAACCCAACCAAAAACAACCCTGGAGAAATAATCAATTATATAATGATGGAAATGACATGGGGCCAGACACATAGCAAGCATAAAAGTTTTTCAAAAGAATTGTAAGGTTGATGTAATGTTTCCAACATTAACTGAGCAATGCATACTACAGTTACTTGCCAAAAAGAGAGAAAAAAAATTAAGCAACTCGAATTGGATAGAAGTAGCTGAGTATGCTCTTGGACTTTTCACACTAAGAATTATCTTTAGAAACTTTCTATACAAGGTACCTATAAGCCCCATGCGGTTTAAATTTAAATCAAACTGAATTCATATTAGTGATAGAAACCTATCAAGGTTTCAGCAGGAGGAATGCATAAAATGAGAGTCCACTAAATCCAACCAAGCTAATCACATCATTTTTTGAATAACTTCTCACAACTGGACAAAATGTCCATGTCAAACTAAGGCTTGGTTTGGGAAGTAAAAAAGCTAATTTTTTTATAGTTGGCTACTAAAGAGCTAGCTTTTTTTGTATTTGGGAAGGGAAAAAAAGCTAACCTTTTAGTAGCTAACTTTTTAGCTTTTTATTAATTTGATAATTTTGCCCTTCAATGTTGAAAAGAAGTATAAAATGTAAGAGAGTAAGTTTGCTTATTTTAGAAAAAACTAAAAAACTAATGGTTGGTAGCTAGAGCTACCAGCTACTATTCTCAAATGGAGCCTCAATAAGAATCATCATTCGCAAAAGGAGGAGGAAGAAGAAGAAGAAGATGAAGACAACACAATATCCACAATCGCACAATCACAAAACACGTGCTCTTCCACATTCACATTGAGCAAACATAAAGCCAGCACCCATAATTGATATATGCATCTACGTATTTGAAAAGTTCTTACAGTTCAGCTTTGTGGTCTCGTCAGCAAAAAATGCAAAAACAGGTTATTTTAATTGGCACAAAAGGTGGTAAAAGTCAATCGGCCAATGGCGCAGAAGGGGAGGGGGCTAGTGAACTCACTTCTTTAATACAACATTGGCCCACTATGTGGTAAAAGTCAATTGCAAAGAGGGGGCCCTTGTGGACTCGCTTCATGAATACAACATTGATCAACAATTTTTGAACATAAAAGGCTCCACTTACTCTTCCAAGTAAAAATAACTTTACAATTGAATCTAGAACCATATTTTTCAAGAGAATTCCAATCACATTGTACCACCCATTATATTACGAGACAATGAATTTCTTGCATCAAACAGAAAAACTAATAGCCCAAAATGATGAGTTCTAATTTTTTTTTTATCTAACTAATTTTTTTATGAACTTCTTTTCTCTAGGTAGAGCACATTTGAACTTAACTTCCAAACCAAGGTTGTCAAAGAAATCGGGTTCATAGAGACCATATTCATGTACATGGAGGATTCCCGCAATCTAACTTCAAAAACAGATGTGTTTTTGGATGTTTCTGAATCGAGTTCATAAACAATTTTAAATATAAGGTGGTTTCGTAAATCCCAGTTCTAAGGAAAATGCCTACTGCTATAATTCAACTTTTAAGTGCGGATTCCAAGAGCCCAACTTTAAGGAAAAGGCGTATCATTGTAATTCAACTCTAAAGGAAAATTCCAAGAATGCAACTTGGGGGGGGGGGGAACGGTTAGCCAGAACTTGACTATGAGTGGAAGGTGAATTATTAGAAGCCGTAATTTATTTACGTTGTGTTTGGATCAAGTATTTGTCAAAAAAAAAAAAAAAAAAAATGGAAAGAGACAATCGACTCAATCCTTCTCGCATTTGGATTGTTATGGAAAATAGAAGGAAAGATGCATCGGATTTGACAAAATAAAGAACTAATATATTGACGAATGCCTTTATGTTACTATGTTTTTAAATTCATTCAAATAAGAACATGTATTTAGAATTATTTATTTTCTTCTTCTTTTCCCCACCTCTTTCTTCTCCTTTCCTTCCCTCTTCTTATTCCTCATCAAATCCTCGCTCAAAAAACACCCTTAAATGTGGCATCCAGAAATTGCCACTTGTTATTTGACTGCATAAACTTTGGAATTAAGCTCAAATGGACTGTACCGCATGAAAAAAAAAAAAAAATCATAAAAATCATTAAATTTTTAAAAAGCCCCCGGATTGATATATAACGTCACATTTACACACCGTTCTTTCAATTAAAAAAGAAAATGAAGAAACCCTAAATACATACAGTGTAACATCACAAATTAGCCAATACAAACGTTAATGTCACAACGTCATAGCTATTGAAATCAACATCGCATAAAGATAACTAAAGATCTACTTTCAAGTTTTCAACAGAAGAAGTAAGACGAGCAATTGTGAAGCAAACAGAACGAGAGGCTTAAAGGGCTAAGCTGAGTACAGATCCACACGACATGAGCTCCATCTTGAACAACAAACGCAGTCTAGGGAGTGGCAGTTAACATGGTAGAGAATTGGGGGGGGGGGGGGAAGAGAGAGAGAGTTTTCTGACCTGTCTGCAAGCTGTGTTCTTCGGATCAGATCTAGAGGAGGATGGGGCAAGGAATCGCAATTTATACTCTGATGGATGAATGGGCTGGAAATTCAATTAATGATAAATTCTGGGGTAAAATGAGGATTTTAACTTTCTCGTCAATTATTTGTCCTTTTTGACGAATACTTTTTTTTTTTAAATATCTAAGTAATTATTTTATAAATTAACATGGCCTGGCCCGGTGACTTTGAGCGTGAGAATTTGAGTGTCGGTTGGTTTTTTTTTTCTTTAGGTTTATTTTTAATCTAACAAAAAAGTAAAAAATAATTTTGAAAATTTTATTTTCCGTAATTTTAAAAGAAATTAAAATATCGTAAGAACTTCTTACCAATTATAATAATTGAATGAAAATGGGTATTTGGCAGAAAAAAAGTACCGAAAAAAGTACAGTAAAAATAAAAAATTTGACATAAAGGTGATAGATGATAAAATTTAATTGGAAAATTTTTTTTGTAACTTTTAATAAATTTTGATATTTTAATTGCTGCTCAAACGAAGCCTAAAACTCTTATACAAACATGTCCAACATTATAAAACGTAATTTATTTTTATATTGCAAGTAAGAGAGTAAAAAAGTTAATTTGGGACTATTAATCATGTAAAAGTCCTTGGAATTAGAATAACTATTTTTTGCAAGAAATTTTAAGATTTTTACGGACCAAAAAAATTAAAATTTGTCAAGTTTTATCCATACGTCTATTGGGACGTTATCGTTCAAATACTAAACTCTAGTTGAGGTAATACATTATTTAAATACTTTTGAGCACATTTAGGTAATGTTTGGAGTGTTAAGAAAGTAGAAAAAATTAGATAAAATGCAGTTTGATGGAATTTTAGTGTTTGGTGTTTTTAACTGAAATGAAGTTTTTTGGAGATGAATAGTGTAACTTTTGGACTTTTATGGTAAAAAATAAGAGAGAGAAACTGTTAGAATGGTTTTTTTGTTCCGTTCTAACGGATTGGTATCAGATTTTTCGAAAGTTGTTAGAACTTTTTGACTTTTACAGTCAAAAGTTGGAGAGAAAGACCGTTAGAACGGTTTTTTTTATCCGTTCCAACGGATTTAGGTCAAAAATATTGAAATGTATTGAAAAATTATTAGGGTTTGTGAAAAAGTTTTTGGAATTTATAAAAAAATTATTAGGGTTTGTAAAAAATTGTTGTGATATATAAATATATATAAAAATTTATATAGATTTCACGAATTACGAAACAAATAAAATGTGTTAGAGAGTTTTAAAGATTTTTAGAGGATTTTGGTATTTTTTATCACATCAAACACAGCCTTAAAATGCCAAATCCAAAAGTTTATTTTTTTATTTGTCTTCAATCTATATCCAACCCATAATCAAAATAAACAAATATTATAAGAATTTCACCTTTCATATGAGTTATTTTATTTTATTTTGTAATTATGATATTTTTATGCCATGAGTAAGTATTTTGAATATATTTAATAAATAGTCGCTAGATAAACATTTCAAGTTTAATTCAATAAGTGATAAAAAAATATTTTGATATATTTTCTTAAAAATTAAGTTCTTACATTAAAAAAATTTAAAGAATTATTTATTTTTTATTCTAAAAAATGGTTTAAATATCAAATTTTAAAATAAATAGTTTTTTACATGGATAGGCTTGAAAATTAAATCTCGATCATTGACATAAAAAATATATTAACTTAAGCCACCCTTAATCTATTGCATTCTCGTCTTTTTTTTTTTAAATAAATATAAAAAAATCACTTATAAATTTAGAAAATTCAATATAGTAAAATTTTAAATTAAGAATTTTATTTTTAATGGACATTTCAAGTACACGATTTTTTAATATAAGTATAATTAAATTATAATAAAAATTTTATTTATTTAAAAAATTTGAAATTTATTTTAAATAAATTTTTTAAAATCCAAAATTTTATTTTCTCACATTGTTTTCAGAAAATTTTGAAATATAATATTTTATAAGGACAAGCGAGAAACAGCGTGAACTCTGGACTCCCCGAATCCGAATAAACAAAAGGAAGGAATCGAGCGGATTACATACGATCTAATTAATACATGTATCTCTCAATCTCAAGAGTTTCAACAATCTCCATCGCAGGCCAAGAACCTTGTAAATTTTTCAACTTTTCATCACTGAATTCTAGGGTTTCTTGCTGATCACTCGCATTCCCACGCTACGTATATGCATCGTAAGCCACACAACAACCCCGTACTTGTTTTTATACACTGTTTGCGACGTTCTTTGCGATTGAAGTTGTTTCTTGTTTTCATTTGATTTTTTTTGTTATTTCTCGTTTGTTCTAATCGAATAGCTTGTATGTCTGTTTGCGTATATTGAATTGTGCTTTACTCTGATAAAACATCCAATTCAAACTAATTAGCCAAGAGTGGAGAGGTCTGTTTTGGTTTGGAAGACTTAATTTTACCACAATTGCGTCTGGAGTGATCACGAGAATAATTTTATTTGTTTGACATGTGGTTTGGTTTAGATAATCAATTGCTAGTCTTTAATTGGTGTTTGAGTGTTTATGTAGATTTTTTAATGCTGTGTCTGTGCAAATAAGAATTTGCTAATAGACTTCTTTTTGGTATAAGAGTTCATAATTATCTTTATCAACTACAAATTTATATATCCATCCTCACATCGTTAATTGAAGTAGCTTGAAAGTGAATTATTTAATTGTGCAATAGAAATGTAAGGATGCTATCTGATTTAATATGAAGCTATTGGAAGGGGTATAGGATCAGAGGATAATAGGAAGGACAAAAAACTTGGTTGACTGACAAGGATTATAGTTTTGCAAATTATTGAGTGAGGGAATAAGACGTTATGCTGCTTGCCTCAAGCAGTTTGGTCGCTGCAATTCAGTAAATATTGACAGTAGCAGCATGTGCTATTTTTTTTTTTTTTTTGATGTTCCCCTATCTCCACATATTGATACATATTAGTATGTATATACTCCTACTGACCAATTATATTCTTCAATATAACAGCTGACAGTTCCTGTTTTATGTTTTGTTTCAGAGAGGCTTCTTGCACTTTTCAATTGATTAATGTTCTCGTGCTAGCAAGGTTCTATTCAGAAAGTTTAGCATAGAGTTTGATTGATTTGGTATTTAAATTTAGCTGTTTGAGATGTATGGTGAGGGTAATTATGCTCCTCAGGTTGCCCAAGTTTCCCATACGCCCATGCATCTGTTCCAACAGAGGCCCTTGCCTTATCCATCTCCTCCTCTCCAACAGGGTCCACCAGCCCCGCAACCTTCTATGACAGAAAGTCCTCCATCTATTTCACTTCATGTAGGTTATTCTGACCACTTTGCATATCAGTATGCCCCTCCTCCCCCCGTCCAGCAAGGTCGACCTGTTCAAGTCCCAACAAGTGGAATGTTGAATACTGCCCAATCTAACTTGCTGCCACCCCCACCCCCACCCCAGCAGCTGCATGGAAACACCTCTGTGGCAAATTCCTATTCAACAGCTCAGTTGAACAACCAATGGACCCAGAATATGCACTATACTCCACCTCCTGCCCCTCCTCTCGGTCCAATTCCCATTGGTCCAAGCCACCCAGAAAAGTTCCGACCCTTAATAACTCCTAGAGTATTACCTACTCTTCCTTCACAAGGACAAACTCAATATACAGGCCCAATTCATTTGTCACAGCCTGGTAGCTTGCAGGGCACTCAACAAATCCCATGTCCACCGCCATCGCTACCACCCCCTCCTCTTCTTCCTCCCCCTCCCCATGTACTTGTAAGGCTTACGCGTGGGCTGAAAACTACCCGAGGCCATTAATGGCCATCCGGGACATAGATTTCACCCNNNNCACCCCCACCCTCTTCTCCTCCACCCCTTCCACCTTCTCCACCACCACCACCTACTTCTCCTCTGCCTTCATGTGAAACCCTGTCTTCTAAACCTCTTCTTGCTGCTCCTGATCTGTTTCACAATCCTGGGTCATGTCCAATTTCCAATTGTTCTGGCATTAAAGTGATGGGTTCTGATTCCATTGGTGATGTCATGGTTACTGTCCAAATAAAAGAGGATGCAACTGCAGGTGATGACTATGAAAATCCTGAAGGCAGGACAAGCTTTGAGGCGGGTTCCTATGTGAAAGAGAATTTATCCTCAATAGAAGGTACAAAATTAGAGCTTCCTCGACCTGCACCCAAGCCAACAGAAGAGAAAGCTGTGCAAAACATTGAAGTTCTATGCCCTTCTCCTTCAACACAAACTATTTGTTTGATGGATGCAGATGGATCCCATTCTCCTTCTGATTCTGACATGGATGTGGAAGGTTAGCATGATTGGGTCTTACTTGATCATGTTTCATTCCTTAATGTTTATTTGATTGATACTACCAACGTGTTAATATCTCTTGATCTAATATATTTATTTTAAATTGCGTATGTTCATTGAAGTTATGAAGCTATGATAGACTTGTTTGTCTTTTTCTTTCCTCCTTTGTGAAGTGTGGAAAATTGAGATTTCCAATGGATTGTATGGTATGAAAAAAGCTGACCGTGTCAAAACATTTGTAGTCTACAATAATTGTGCCATTGTCTCGGGTCAAATTTATGAAAATGTATTAGTTAGACTTAAATTTACTGTTTATATTTTTTTCAAGCATTTTTTATTATTTGTATTTTATATTGCTTGCTATTTGTGATATATTTATTTAGCAGTCATTATTCAGGGGTAAATTTTTGATAATCTAAAATCATTTGGCTCTATTCTTATAAATTTTACAACAAAAATTAAATAGATTTCTCTGCTCTATGTCCTATATTGCGGGCTTCCCCAATAAGTTGGTTTAGTTTTTGCATGCATTGGGATGTAATCAAATGGACATCTTGCATGAGTCTTACATAAGAAATTAGAGAATAAACTGCTCTGTGATTGCATTTGGTGACAAGTATTAGGCTATGTCTGGATAAATAGGGATTTGAAATCGA
Source organism: Sideroxylon spinosum (assembly GCA_003260245.2). Classification (NCBI taxonomy): domain Eukaryota; kingdom Viridiplantae; phylum Streptophyta; class Magnoliopsida; order Ericales; family Sapotaceae; genus Sideroxylon; species Sideroxylon spinosum. The sequence goes on along the minus strand of QLOD02000013.1, from coordinate 31,221,240 downwards.
TGGATTTGATATTTAGTTGTATTAAAATGTAAGATAGTTTATTTTATGCAATAATAGATGAAACATTTCTAACATTACTATTGAAATAGTGGTGTCACTAGTTTCTAAAATAGCAGTCACTAGTATAAAATGATTTCAAATAGCTATTTTTTTTTTTTTTTTTGGGTGATGATTTCAAATCTATCATAATCTATCATTTTAGACTACTTAAATTCATGATTAAATCCGTATCTAATCCGACAAATTTATATTTGAGCAATTTTTCTTACATAATTACCACAAAATTCTTCGATTTCAAATCCATAAATACGAACGCAACCTTAAGGGATAAAGTTGATTGTTTATTATAATATTTTTGTCAACATTACTTTTATGTCATTCATCAAACAATTATTCACCTGGTCATCATTTGGGGCTTGTGATTAGCCACCCAAATGGTCCATCTACGTGACTTTTCTTACTATTTCATAAATAAAAAGCATTTTATTAAAGAAAGTCATAAAGGGGATGCTGTCCCCTTACATCAAAGGGTCAAAGGCTAAGCTTAAGACAATTTTGAGCCAAGGACAAACAAATTTCAGTAAATTGGTCTCCTCACCGTTTAACCACCTATACAAAGTAGACAAAAAATTGCTTTTCAACCTATAAAGTGGAAGCTCCAACCTGTTAAGTTGACCTCCATTAATTGGGAGAAAGGCTTTTTGAGTCAAGTTGAATGGAGGTGTTTGGTTGGATGCTGGGGTTATAAGCTTCCCCGAGTTATGAAATTTGCAGAAATTCAAATTTGAAGGTGTTATTGGGGTGGGGGTGTATTATTTTGGTTTAAATACATCATGATTAAATACATCATGTATACTATTATTTTGACCCCTGTGATGATATGTACTTATAAAAACAATAGGAAATTTTTAGGCATGCAAAGTTAGCTGGTTCTGCCTTTTCAAAAGGTTACTGTTTATACTGTATAACTTTAGTGGAACTATTATTATATTTTTGTAATATACAAAGGTCATACAAGGGGGAAAAGAAATTCCCACGTGTCTGATGCGAACACCTCACTACTCAGACAAAACGTGAGGCACCTCCCTGGTAAACACTCAACTCATGTTGCTGTATAAAAGAGCCTGACTTCACAATGCCTTAGTGAACAGTGGATCAAAATTTGAGGAGCTGATTCTCCATTACACTTAGAGGATGAACATTAGCTAACAATGATTGTCCTCCTCTTGTGCAATTACTATAGGCGAGGATGCACCCCTTCACAACACACCATATGAAGAAGCTCACCTTTGTAGGAACCACACTGCTTCACAGCTTTTGCCAAGGAAAATCCACCTCAGTGTCTTCTAGCAGGGAGGAATAGAAGATTTAACTGAGAATAACCCTGAATTTGAAGCTTCACAAAGAGCTCAGCTTCCCTACCTCCCCTGCCTTTCCCACCTTAAGGTCATAAAGCACATCCAAAAGAGGGAGAAGCTCTCCAAATTCTCAGCCATTGATGTTTCTGTAAAATCCGAGTTATTGATTGAGAAGTGAAAAGGGTTAATGGGAATTAAGAAGCTTCAAATTTGACTTATTGATTGATCGTGATGATTAGATTTTGAGTCAGAAGGAATATATGAATGATAAATGAAGACCATGAGTTGAAACTTAGGCATTTGGGGTCAAGTAGGAAAAGGGGATGCATCAAAAATACGTTAAATTTCATGAACTGCAATTGTAATTTTGCAGGAGACTACGTTTTTAGATGTGGATGGG
>QLOD02000013.1:31146141-31169091 GCA_003260245.2 Sideroxylon spinosum | reverse complement strand
ATTTGGTTTCATCTGGCCTATGAGTTGAGATCTCAACAATGGACGGTGGCTTTAATTTAATATATCCTATTAGACTCATCTGGCTATTTTTTTTTTCTCTGTGGTCCCATCTGGTCTCGTATTTTTATTGTCTGGCTTCATCTGGTTTGGCCCCATCTGGTCAAAATGCAAGTGTACTGAACACAATTCATGCTGTTATACATTAATATTTTTTTTTTCGTCAAATAAAAATATTACTTTTCAAATTTATCATTCCACAACAAATCACAATTCTTGGATAACGCAAACAATTCACAAATAATTCGTATTTCTTATCAACACAGCTAATTAACAATAAAAATAAATAAATAAAATTTAGCAATTTATGTCCACCACCTTGTACCTTTAAGTCTAGTACACTCACCTGAACAACAAAAATTCTAAACAAATCAAACTACTGAGGTGGTTGCTGCCGATTATCCTCGTTCCTGATTTTAACCCAAACAAATTATACAAATTAGAAATTAAACAGTTAAAATATAAACCAAATCAATTAATAATATAAATCTAATAAATAAAACACAACCATTACATATCCAATATATTTAATTTATTTAACCTTCTATAAAATTAATTTTAAATTAACCAAATAAACTAATTTATCTCAACAGTCCGATCAAAATTCTTAATCTTTCTCTTCCTTTCTTCCTCGCTGCTATTCTTTCTTTATCGTGTTCTTTCTATTAAATTTTACAATACTAAAACTATTAACTATGGTTTGGTTTGATTTGGTAATCAAAAAAATTAGTTTTTTTTTTTTTTTATAACTTGCTAGTAACTAACTACTAAAAAGTTACTTTTTTTGTATTTGGGAAGGGAAAAAAGTTAACATTTTAGTCGCTCGTTTTTTAATTTTTGTTAATTTGACATTTTTGTCATTACAGATTTAAAAGAAAAATAAAATGAAAGATGATAATTTTAATAATTTAAAAAAAAACTAAAAATTTGATTGCTGGAATTTACCAAACGAAGCCTATATGTGTGCGGATTCATCCTCTAGCGGCACCGCTCGAACATATCCATTTTATTTATTTATTTCCATTAGCCTCCACGTTGCATGGCTGTCTCATAGCCTTGCCAGCACCCCAACCTAATCATTCTGAAGTCACAGACAACTTGAAACCATCAATTTGCCAGCCACGTCACCATCTGATCATCCATCCACTAACTCAATTCAATTAGTTAGTTAACAACTTGATTACCAACTAATTAATTCGGATTAAGATAAAATAAATTTTAGAAAAAAAATATTCTAATAATTTACAGAGTAATCCAATTAAAGTTAGTAAAAATTTAAAATAACATACATAATTAAAATTTCTAAGATATAACTTAATTTAACAATAAAGTTGAAAAAAATAATAAAAAAATAATCAGGATGTCACAATAATAACATGTTTTAATTAAATATTTAAATAAAAATAATTAATTTTAATATAATGCAATAAAAATGGATAAAATTTTAAAATTAAGAAAATGTTTATACAAGAAAAAAAAAAAGGGAGTGAAATATAATTTTTTTTGTTTAAATTTTTATCTTTTAACAACAAAAAATAAAAATAAGTTTATTAAACATGTTGTTGTCAGTTTTAAAATTAATAATGTTAAACAAAAACCAATAAATATAAATGTTACGAAACATGGTATTAGTTGTTCAACTTTTTATTTTTATATTGTATAAATAAATAAACATTAAAAAATATGTTAAATATCCGCATTTTACTTTGTACTTTCTTACTTTATTTTGTTTTTAACTTTTTTTTTTCTTTTTGTGAAAAGAAAAAAACAAACAGATTTTATTCGGCATCCACCATTGGGAACACTTTTGAAAATCAACTTTTCATTTTCCTAAAGGGCCTCGTTTGGTTTATTTTTTTATTTTTTATTTTTTGTTTTTGTTTTTAATTTACAGTTTTGAGTTCATTTTTTGTTTTGTACTTTTAAAAACAAAAAAAACAGATCAAACGTATTTGGTTACCTATATTTTCAAAATTTGTTTTAGAAAAGAGAAAATGAATCTATACATAAAATGAAAAATAATAAAAAATCATTTTGAGCGTTTTCAATCTAAAATAAGGAAAATAGAGTATTTTTTGTATTCTCATTTTGGGATTTTTAATACATAAAATAAATATAAAAAAGAGAAAATAGAAAAGTAAACCAAATACCACCTTAATGTCTCAGATGTGATACCGACGTGTCATTTATTGGGGAACAGTTCATGTCTTATCTGTTTACATAGCTATTTACGTAATAATTAATATATATTATATTTATATATTTATATGCATTTATAATATATTAATATATTTTGTTTTTAGTTGGGAACAGGGACAAAAATGAAAAACTTGCATAAAGGCGATGAGTATAGGGAGAGAATTCAATCCTCTAATTGAGATGGGGATACGGATGTATAAAATTAGCTAAATGGAAACCAAGGTGGAAAAAAAAAAAAAAAAGCCCTCATCAAACCGGCCAAATTAACGTTCTTGCATCCGCATTCCTCACCCCTCTTGGGATTGATATACAGAGATGCTTTTTTCAGAGTCGGATAAGACAATGGTAGTGGTAGCAATTGAAGTTTCAATTTTTTTTTTTTAAAATTAAAAATTAATATAAAAAATGATACGAAATGAAATTTAATAAAGAGAAGATTAAAAAATTTAAAATTTTTTAAAAAAATTAAAAATTTCAAACAGAATTAGAGATTTCAAATAATTCCACAATGAGTATGGATACAGAGCTCATTTATATATCTATTTAAACTATGTATATTTTTATTTGTAATATATATTTTATAATACCATTCAATTTAATAACTAATTTTTATTTAGATTCAATAAACAATATTGGAGACGAAAAATCCATAGGGAGGGCGAGGTGGGGACTCAAAATGAAAATGGGAAAATTATTCTTCTCCTACAGCCACCCACCTTGTTGACATCATGACATATAGGGAGGGCGAGGTGGGGACTCAAAATGAAAATGGGAAAATTATTCTTCTCCTACAGCCACCCACCATGTTGACATCATGACATAAGAAGATGAGATGTACATGACGTCACCCAGTGATAATCCTAAAATGACAATTATTTGTCTTCCAAGTTTTCAACAGCATATGAAGTCCTAAAAATTAATATAAATTTACAAAAATTATAATTTTATAATTTATATAATAAATAAATAATTTAGAAGTTATAAAAATTTATAATTTCCTTTTTATAAATTTTATAGAACTGCAAATAACTCCATGCAAAAAACAGCCGTAAGATTGCCTTAGCCATTAAAGTCCGTTCATGAGAAGTGGAATTTTTTTGTTTCACCGATATTTTAGTAAAATATATAAGATCTGTGGTCTGACTAAAAGAATTTGTAAAAATGCCGTTAATGAAAACACATTTTTATTTTGTGTTTTCCACCTTTGAAAACGTATTTTGATATTGCATTTTCCTCCTTAGTGAAAACAAATTTTCATACTGCGTTTTTTATGTTTTATAACTACCCTCCAAAAACTCTTCTGGTTCACATTCTGTTTGTTGCTCTAGACGAAGTGGACGAACGACGCCGAAGACCCAAGATCGCTATCTGGAACTCACGAGCAACGCTCGTCCATCTAACCACCAACGTTCCTCCTATTGTTGCTCCACCTCACTATCACTACAGGTACACATTACGATTTTGGTTACATTTAATGTGCTGATTTTGTGTGTTTGATTGGGGTAAACGGGTCTGATTTTATTTAGGTTTTTGTTTTGTTTCGATTTTGTTTTGTTTTGTTTTTTCATTTGTTCTGATTTTCGGAGGGGGTCCACCTTCTCCCTTTTGATTTTTTAGGTTTTTGTTCTAAGTTAAGTTTTTTGATTTTTGTTTTTTGTTCCTTTTGCCTTAAGCTATTTCTGCGTAATGCTTTCAACTTGGAGTGCAACGATGAGTTGTTGAATATTGTTACTGAATATTTTCTGTGTAATGCTTATTAGAAGATTTATTTGAATACAGTAGCTAAATTTTCCGTGGATTGTGTTCATTTTCGTGTGGAAGATTATCTTGTGTGAATGTAACACATCTGTAAATCCTATTGCATTTTGAATAGTTGTGAATCCTATATTTGTTAATGTTGATACCGTAGTTGTTATGCCAGTGTGCGCATTCAATAATAACATTGTTGCCTTGTCTAATCTTGGTAGTAGAGTGATCGAATTAATCATGAAGTGGATTTTCGGTGAATTTCTTCACAAGTTGCCGTAGATAGCAGGGTTGAGCATTTTATATTTGTTTCTTTTGGAGATAGGCTTGTAATGGCCCAAACTTAGTAGTTAGTCCCATTAATTTAGCTTTTGGCAACTACTTGGCTTACATTTCTCTTTCCCAATTGGATTGAGCAACAATCTTTATTGGTGGTTTGCATTTTACAAAAGATGAAACATGAAGCTATAGAACGTCACCAAATGGGAGTATTAAATGGGTTCATAAGTTTGAGCATACGTAGAAATGGGTCAATGTTATGCTTTACTATTTATTGGAATTCTGTATAGAAGTGAACTGTGAAATTTTTAGATTTTTGTTTATGGGGATTATGAAATGGCTTTTGGAAACTTAAGCAAAAGTCAAAATGATATTATGTCTTCTTTTAGTTGACTCATAGCAATCTATCACTAGAATCATTGTACAAGATTACTGTCAATTTTGTAGCTCTTGAAGTGCGAAAAGTTTATCATTTTTTAAATTTTAATAACTTTTATTAATCTTTTTGCAATCAATTTTGTTTTTTTATGTTAATATTTTTGCAATCCAGAATATTAAGATTATCAAGAAAAGTGGAAATAGGATTACTTCTCTCATATAGTTGATGCACATAAATTATATTTCTCTTTCTGTAGCAAGTTAAACTAATGAGAAGACTTTGTTTGTACTTGAAGGTATTATGACCGAAGATTGAGTATCATTATTTTGTTATTGGGGGGAGAAGTATAATATCAACAATGGAGGATTGTCATACTATCATGACTATGAGCAATGCATTCGGGTTCTTCTGAGTGTAAGCTACCTAGAATTAGTCACAAAGTTCTGCTCCGTACTGGGCGTTGAAGAAGGTCGGGTGAACATCAAAGTTACGTGTCGATATCTGTTTCTAGATGGAAATAATGTCTATTCAAAGAGGCTTAGATTGGATGACGATGAATCAATTCGGACAATGATGAAAGAAATCAAGAAGTCGAATTGGTCTCACACCGACTTGTACTTAGAGTACGAAGTTATCCCTGAAAGAGATGTAGGACCTGAAGCCAGCTCAAGAGGAGAACATAATATTTCAAGTTCTTCTAGTTATAATGGTCCAAATGTTGCTCAATGGGATGCGGTTCGAGAGCTAGCTGATTACCAACACCAAATGGAAGGGAATGATTCAGCTGAGCTGCCATGCATGGAAGGAATGATGGTCGAGCTTCAAGATAACCAATTTATTGGGCAAGATTTTGATGGAGATGTGGATCTCGATGTCGACTTTAGTGTCCTCGAAGGATCAAATGAAGAAGAGCGTGAATTGCATCAACCTGACTCGCTAATATTTAAAACATTGCCTAAGGTTAGCACTACCTGTTCCACATCAAAGTTTAGTTGCAATCAATGGGACCCTAAGACTCAAGAACCTCGAACTGGCATTCTATGACATTACAGTACAGAATGACATTACAGTAGGTCATCCTCTTATACAGTACAGACAAAAGAGGGTTAAGGCTCGTTTTGACCCGGCGATACAGCCTACAGTCCAGTTGGCAGAAGACCCACCGTCTCAGTCAGTGCTAAATGCACTGCAGACTGAGCCTCAGGTGCAAGAGACAAGAAGAAACCTCGCACGTAATAGGAAGAAGCCTTGTTGTGGGACACACTAAGCACATAACCAATTGCAAGCTTAGGGGCCATTGGAAGTAGAGGCAACCACTTTTGTGTTAAGTCTAGGGATTTTTTTCCCCGTGATTCCGTAATGAATAAGAATAATATGAAGAAGAATAATCTCCGTGATATATGAGCATGTTGCTTGTTTATGTATGGTTGTCATTAAGCATTAATTGCTTCTATAGGGCATGTAGTTATGATAAAACCTATTATTAGTTATATAAAAATTATAGTACAAAGACCCTTATATGTCTTAACAGATTTGATATGCCCTCATTATTGTATCTATCTTCACATCTACAAACTTCGCAGATATATATAGCTTGTCTTCAGTATGTCATACTTTAAGTGTTATATTCATTGCAAAATCAAGCTGGGTAACTACGGAGATAACCACACTTGGTTGTGTAGTCGATGAGAGATGTTTTCTAGAAAATTAAGTGCTTATCTTAATATATATCTGTATGTTATCAATGTTTTTAACTACGATAATCAATTTGTTTGGGGCCATATTTGGTTGTCTTGAAGCTAATGCTACTTGTTCTCAGGATGCAATTGTTACATTAATTTATTATAATTTTAATTGTAATCTTTTTTTGGTCCTTTTATTAGTGTCGTTGCTTGGTTTGGGAAGCCATAGCATGGAGGTTCCTTCTGAAGCCAAAGTCGAACCTCTTGAAGTTAAGATCCAGGCCCAACATGCTAGAAGGGCTACAAGTATTCAATGATTCGGATGGTACTTCCTACAATGCCATGAAGAGTTACTTGCCTGCCTTGTAATGTTATATTACTTGGAATATTGGTGAACATTTATTGACAGTGAGGAGTTTGTAGATGAACCTTCTCATTTACAGTACAAATTTAGAATTGAATTGTAATTCGTTTGATATGGTAATTATTGGGTTATCCTATAGTTGTAGCTGAGGTGTAATTAAAATTCTTGGACAGGTCCGGTCTCGATCTTGATTTCGTATAAATTGACTATTCTGTTTAGGTAATGCTATGTTTGGTCATTTAATTCATTGACAAGGAATGTGCAGGCATAGTGTGTGTTAGAAGTTAGCTATATACAATATTGAGGATTAAGCCAATTGTATGAGCTAAAGCATCGTTATGCAGGGTTGTTGATAGCCAAGGATGAAAAAACATGTATTTGGGAAAAGGCAATCCAAATAAAAACGTAATATGAAAATACGTTTTTAGTGCAAATGGAAAACACAAAATGAAATTGCGTTTTTAGTGTAAATGGAAAACGCAAGATGAAATTGCGTTTTTAGTGTGCCCGAAAAACGCAATATGAAATTGCGTTTTGGGTTATACCTATTTTAGTGTAACCCAATTTGAAATGAGTTTTCAGGGAGGGACCGAAGGAAAACGCAAGATGAAATTGTGTTTTTAGTTAATAGAAACCCAATACCAAAATGTGTTTTCATTAGCGGTACTTTTGTAAATTTTTTTAACTAAACCATAGATCTTATATATTTTAATAAAGTATCGGTAAAGCAAAAAAAAGCTCTGAGAAATGAGCTTGTTTTTAGACCATGTGAAATAATTTTGAAAACTATGAGGTTGGATATTTAGGAGGGGTTTGATTTATAAAAATAAATAAATAAATAAATAATAAATATTTTTATTAATATTTTTAATTTTCTTTGAATTTTTTCACTAAATATAAATTGAATTTTATTAAGTTTCTTGGGTTTTTTTATAAGCTTTTATAAATTTTTAATAAAATTTTACCTAACAGTCAATACTAACCTTTATGTGACACATGACAACTTTGTGTACAAAATTATTGACAAAAATTTTTGCACCAAACAACACCTTTACTCAAACCAATATTAAAATATAATTTTATAATTTATACATTATAGATAATTAATAATATACAATCATAAACAACACTCACCCTTCAAATAACAAGGCCTTTTCTGGTAACATCTTTGTTTTTTTTTGTTTATGTTTTTTAAATTTACTAAGCCGACAACAAAAACGTATTTGTCAAATCTGTTTACGTTTTTTTATTTCCAAAAAAATGAAAATTTAAATACAAAAACGTAAACAAAAAAAAAAAGTTGTCACTTTGCTTTTTTTCTTTGGTTATAGACATTTTTGCCAATTTTAATATTTTATCTATTTTTGTTGTATCATTTTAAAATAAGTTATTTTATTCAAACATTTTATTAAAATAAAAATATTTTAATAAATAATTAATTTAATTAATAATTAATTCAAATTTAAAAGCTAACTAATAATTATTAATTATTAATTGAATAATTTCTTAATGTAACTTAAATTTAATAATTAATTAATTTAAAAATCAATTTAACAATTAATATTTTCAATAATCACTTTAACTTAAAATTAAATTAATAATTAATTTAACATAAAATTAGTAATTAATTTAATAACTAATTAATAATTAAGTGGCTTAATTAAATTTAATATTTAACTACTAATTAATTAATAATTAATTGATGTAATTTAATCTAATTAATTTAATACATAATTTAATTTTCTTTTTTTAACTAATATTGAATATATTTTATTAAATTATTTTAATAAATATCAAAATTAAATTATTTAAATTATTACGAAATATATTTTAGTAAATCATATAATGAAATTATGATTAAATTATTTTATATTTACTGGATTAAGTAATAATAAATATATTTTATTCAAGTATTTTAAATAATATTATAATTAAATTAAATTAATTTATAAAACTTTTTAAAATTCCATTAAAATTTTAGAAACTAACAAAATTTAATATTCTATGAAAATAAAAAAATAATAATTATAAACAAATTTGTATTTCCAAACATAGTTTCACTTTTAATTTTAGAAAAAAAGAAAAAATGACAACAGAGAATAAAAAACAGAAAAACATAAACGGGTAAATATAAACAGAAAAACAACAGTATTATCGAACGGATCCTAAGTATTTTATTATTGATTATGTTATTTTGTGAATGTTGTAAGTTTTTTTAGTTATTTTTAATTATGTAAATTGTGAAAATATTATGGGTTAATTGATTAAAAAATTAATTTATAAGCAAAGCAAGTTTAATTGAATGAGTTTGAAATTTAAAGTTATTATCTAATATAAGAAAATGTTAAAGTCAGGTAGTTTTTGTTTTAGTTAAGGGCCCGTTTGAAGTTCAAGTAATATTTAAAATAAATTTGCATATGAATTTACAAACATAAAAAATATATATATTCAAAATACGGAAGTGTCTTGTTTGTTCCATAAACCTTGAATATGAACAGAAAAAATCTTCAAATTTAAGATGAATTTTGGCGGTAATAGATTTTCCTCTCTATGCCCTAGTTCTGTATGACGGATTTTCAATGAGTGTATTTTGTCTAGTTAGAGTAGAGAGAGGATCTAGCCATATATATAAAGTAAACCGTAACCTTGCTGGACCTTTTTATAAAAAGGCCTATAGTGGGATCCTTAGACCCACGCTATTAACTGTCCAACCATATAATTAATATATCTAATAGGTGTATAAAAACTCAGTTCATATGGATCACTTCTTTATTGAGCCTCTCTTGTTTATGTCTTAACTTTAAACTTAGGTTTAGTTAGTTTTATCAAAACCAAAATTCAATTAATATGCACGCTCAATTTAAAGAAAATAGGAACATTCTCCCACTTGAGCAAACATTAATTATAGTTACAGTTTTGAAAAACTTTTTAAAAAAATCGACTCTCGGGTTGAAACTATAAAATCTTTATGGGATCACATTTTCAAAAAACCAAGTAAAGTTAATAGACAACACTTAAAACAATCATGTCTAACAAGGCAACCAATATCTAGCCATGACTATCATTACATTATTAATCAATGTAAGACCACTCATGATCACAAATACTAATTTCCTCATCAACATGACATGTGATAGTGTGGTGGGAATTAACACATCTTAAATGATCTCATAAATGTGCTAATAGTCTATCAGTCCTCAAATTCTCCATAACTATATGCTTACTAACCAAGCAAGAGAATTTTAATAGTTCCAATGAAACTAATATGTCTTCCATGTATACCTCGAGAAAACTTTAACGTGTAAAACAAGACATATTCCCAAATGCTCAAGTACATCGAACTTGAGGCGTTTCTTTAAATCTGTATCATGAATATATATTCATCTATAAATGACGTATAAAATAGCAAATACACACACACACACATAAATATATATATTCATGCATAAATGGCATCAAAATAAATAACCGAAAACGATTTATAAACTTTAATGACCATGAATAAACTGAAAGGTCTCAACATATAATAATTATCTCATAATATAAGGAAAATGACTCCCATTAACCAAGTACATCAAAGACCTAACAACCCCCATATTTGAAGCATAATTACTAAAATTAGAAGGTCTAAGTCCCTAGGTTACCGGCTCTTCAATCATTTGTTTTGTATCAATGTGCTCAATGATGATGTCACATTTTCTTATCAAATCTCTAACTGATAGATACTTGATCTTAGTATGCTTAGAATCACTAGAAGTTTTGTTGTTCTTAGAGAAAAACACAGTTGCACTATTATCATAAAAAATCCTCAGTGGTCTAGCAATGGAATCAATCACTTTAAGTTTTGAAATAAAGTTCCACAGCCAAATAGCCTAAGTAGTAGCCTCAAACAAGCTACGATCTCAACATGCATAGTGGAAAAAGCTATAATAGTCTGCTTGACACTTTTCCAAGAAATGGCTCCTTCAACAAGCGTAAAGACATATCCTGAAGTGGATTTCATATCATCTACACATCCAACAAAATTTGAATCTGAATAGCCAACTATTTCAAGATCCTCAACTCTTCCATATACGAGCATGTAATCTTTCGTCATCTGCAAATACCTCATTAATTTCTTTGTAGCTACCCAATGGTCCATGCTAGGATTTGATAAGTACTTCCTAAGAACACTCCCAATGAAAGCTATATCCGGTCTTGTACATAGTTTTGCATACATCAGACTGCCAACTGTACTAGAATATGGTATGTTTTGCATAGATTTCACTTTTATATCATTCCTAGGACTGATTTCTATTGAATTTGTCACATTTGCTTACAAGAACATCCTTAGGTCTACAATCCTACATATTAAATCTCTCAAGCACACGATTAATGTATCTTTTTTGAGATAGCTCCAACACACCATGAGATCTATTACAAATAATCTCAATGCCTAAAACAAAAGAGACTTCTCCAAGATCTTTTATATCAAAAGTATTAAAAAATAACATCTTAGTCCCAAATTACTGCTTACAAGTACGATATCATCAATATAAAGTATAAAGAAAATAAAATTCTTAACCCTGACTTTAAGATATTTGCATTAGTCAACCTTATTCTCCACAAAACCCAAGGAAGTGATAACCTCATCAAACTTTAAGTACCATTGACGCGAAAGTTGGTTTAAGCCATAGACGAACTTTTATATGTTACACATTGCTTCTCATTCCACAATATGGATTTACACCCTAAGTGTAAGGTGGTCCGATGTAGTAATTTAAATTTCTAACTATAAAGTACCGGTCGTACCCACGGGAAGAGGCTTTATTACTCACAATCCTTCTTCTATTACTTATTAGGTGTCACACAATGAAAATTATAGAAAATTGATTTGAATTTTGAAAATAGAAACTACCTAGGCATTTTATCAAACACTAAGGAGGTAACAATTAAACCCAATACAAAATGAATGAAAATGAATTAAAACTATGAGATTTAAATGGCTAGGGACCAAGGATGAACTATCTAATTAATATGTAATGGACCAATTTGAGGGCGGACATGTTCTACTGGTATGCATCCAGGTGAAACCATCAAGGAGTGGGTTAATTTGAAGAAATTAAGTCCAATTGCTAGAATGCATAGGGAAACATAACATCAAATATACATAGCATGCATAATTGATCTAGGAATGTAAGTATTCTAACAAAGGCCTAACATGTAATCACACTCAACACAAGCACTATGTATACAAACACTTGGCGTGCATACAAAGTCTAGAAAAGCATGTGAACATGAGAAGTTTTTATGTAAATCATCCATTGAGACATTCTTTCAAACACCTAGTGTGCATACTATTTCAACATGAGTACTAAACATACATAATAGCATGAAAAGACAAAGTGGAAATCGTATACAAAAGATGAATCGAAAGAATTTCAACCAATCAACATCCAAATATGTAAAGTTAAGAATTAAGTTGCAAATTGTACCTCAATTGATTCCAATACAAGAAAATCTTCAAGATCCAATAGCCCCTTTGCCTTGATCTATTCTAGTTGCATAGAATTACAAAGAGAAATAGAAGATTACAAAAGAAATTGAAATCCTAGGTAAGGATATGAAGAAACGCTTCAAAAGCTCTCTAATCTAACATATTCTACTATTTAACTTTCCAATGTGATGAAAAGCTCTCCCAAATGACCCTACTCTTGACTATTTATAATATAACACAAAAGTATTCAATTGCCCTCTCAAAATATAGCAGAATTACAAAACTCCCAAAAATACAGGTTGGTTCGAACGTGTGTTCGGACGACTTTCTGACACTTAAAAAATTTTCATCATCTAAGCTTCGGCATGCCTTCTGTGGTTAAAACAAGGGTTTGAACAAGTCATGGTTCAAATAAAGGTTCAAACCAACTTTCTACACTTAGAATTTTTCGTTGCTCTTCCATCTTCTACACCTTCTGTTGTAAGAACCAGTGTTCGAACAAGCTATGGTTCAAACATGAGTTTGAACCACTTTTCTGAGTTGATCTTTTCTAGTCCAATTTCTGTCATTTTTTATTCAAATACTTGTAAACCGCACCAAACCTTCATTAATGCAAGAAAACTTGCATTTCCATTCATTTATGGTATGAATTCACATAAAAATCCTTAAAATAAAGCTCATGATTGTACTTTTTACAGTACAATCACACACCATGTGCCCTTTTCCTTTTACCTTGAAGCCCTCAGGTTGCACCAAATAAATCTCCTCATTAAGGTTAACATTTAGAAAGATAGTCTAAACATCCATCTGATGAAGCTATAAGTCATAATGAGCCACCAAAGCCATAATAATTCTAAATGATTCCTTAGATAAAACTGGGGAAAAAGTTTCATTATAATCAATACATTCAAAGTTTCATTATAATCAATACATTCCTTCTATGTGAATCCTTTAGCAACCAATCTAGCTTTGAAACGATTGACTAGCCCATTAGAGTCATTCTTGGTTTTATACACCCATTTGTAGCTAATGGGCTTATAGCCAACTGGAAGTTCAACGAGCTCTTAGACTTTATTATATGCCAAGAATCGCATCTCATCTGTCATAGCATCTACCCACATATTGGACTGGGGACTTGAAATAGCAATGGGATAGGTCACACAATCAACCACATGCCCTACATCGTAATCACTCTCACCAAGATACACTATGAACTCGTTTGAAATGGGAGGTTTCCTCTATCTCAAAGATCTCCTCATAGATAACATTAGAATCGGCTCAATAGGATCAGGAGTTGGAACAGCCTCAGGAGCATCAGGAACATTAGGGGTGGCTACATCAATCCCCATTGCTGATGATCAACATCCTCCATAGGCATAAGTGCAACGCTGTCCTGGCTAGCTAGCAAAGGAATAAACATCACCCACTGTGCTTATCCTCACTAATGTGTGGTAGTATATCTGAATCAGTGGTATCAAGTTCCAAGAACTTAGTTGTTTAAGATTTAACAATCCTCACATCTTGTGTAGGAAAGTAGAACTTCTATCGCTTAGAATGATCTGGATACCCAATGAAATAGCAATGATTGGTTCTAGGGTCAATTTTCCTCCTAGAAGGATTATAAATCATAACCTCTGTCGGACAACCTCAAACGCAAAAATGATTAAGGCTAGTGTTTCTACTAGCCCACAATTCAAAAGGGGTTTTAGGAACAGATTTGTTAGGAACCCTTATTGGGAATGCATAAGGCAGTCTTAATGGTCTCACCCCAAAAATACATAGGTAAGTTACTATAACTCATCATACTCCTCATCATATTCTTAAGTGTGCGATTACGCCTTAAGCCACACTATTATGGTCAAGAATACCAGGCATGGTTTGAGAATTTTATAGTCTTGTAAGTATTTGCAAACGATCCCATATGCTGTCCAGTGACATCATGCCCACCATAATACTCACCCCTATGGTTAGATTTAACAATCTTAATTTTTTTGGGCAACTAACTTTCTATCTCTGTTTTAAAATTTTTTTAAATTTAAAGTGTATCAGATTTTTCTTTAATTAAACACACATAACCATAACGAGAAAAATCATCAATGAAATTTAGATATATTTATTTCCATAAAAGGTAGATGAATGAGGTCTATTGGTATCAATGTGAATAACCTCTAATAGGTCAACACTCCGTGTTGCACTTTTCTTCTTGGTCTTGGTCAATTTTCCACGATTGTCTAGGTCTCCAAAATCAAGTGGAATAAGAATGTCTTCTTTAATTAACCTTTGAATTCTTTCTCTTAAATATGTAGCTTAGATGCTTATGCCGCAACATGGAAAATTGGTATGTTATTCTAGATGTCTTGGACATACCACTTTTAACGTGGAAGGAGGCATACTCATAATTCAGAGTCAATTTCAATCTATATAACCCGTTAGGCAAAAAACCATGGCTAACAATTTTGAAATTATAAAATAAATTAACCATACCATTTTTGAAAATGAAAACTATAACCAAATTTGCCCAAAAAAGAAATAGATATCAAATTCCATCTAAAAGATGGTATAAAAGCAGTGTTTTCCAAAATAAGTGAAAATCCACACTCTAAATTCAAAATAACTTCTCTTATAGACTCCACCGTAACTATCGCATCATCTCCTACTTTGAGCTTGCCTCGTTCTCACTTGGCTTTCGTTTGCTTTTGAACCTCTGCAAAGAAATAGTAACATGAACAATTACATCACTATCAAATCAACAAGAATCTGATTGTGGGGGACCTGACTATGAGGGACAATATAGTACAATATTGTCCGCGTTGGGCTTGGTAAGCTACTTCTCAGGAGGTCACCCATCCTAGTACTACTCCCACTAGAGCACGCTTAACCCTGGAGTTCCCACTGAACCCAGTGCTCTCACGGCTTTAAAACGCGTTGTACTATATTAATGTCGAATATGCTACTTCCTTTCACTACCCAGGCGAGGTGGGACGGAAGGCATTGCTTCTTTGCTTCACCTCCTGTTTCACTCTCCCGCACGTAGAGTCCCTCACAGGCAGGTCCCTCGCAATCCCTTACAATCCTCCCTCCTAATAAGACACGCGTCCCTGTGTGGCCCCCTGCTTCACTCTCTTACAGGCAGAGTCCCTCACAGTCGGGTCCCCCACACGTGAGGTTCACGCGTGGTCCTATACTTCCGGCTGGGTATTGGCTCTGATACCATTTGTAATGACCCGCATCTATACAGTACAATATTGTCCGTTTTGAGCTTGATAAGCTACTTCCCAGGAGGTCACCCATTCTAATACTACTCCCACTAGAGCACGCTTAACCCTGGAATTTCCACTGAACCCAGTGTCGTCACGGCTTTAAAACGCGTTGTACTATATTGATGTATATGCTACTTCCTTTCACTTCCAAGGCGATGTGGAACGGAAGGCATTGCTTCTCTATTTCACCTCCTGTTTCACTCTCCCGCACGTAGAGTCCCTCACAGACAAGTCCCTCGCAGTCCCTCACATAATCCATTAGAATAGACTACTATAGTGCATTTTAATGGATTTTACCAAATTTTTTAACAAGTTGAATTGATTTTTGTATCCAAAAGTTCCACATGTGCCACTTTATGTAATTTTTAATAATTTTATATCAAATCAAATACAAACATTAAACCATCATTTTGAATCAACTTTTTACAATCTAAATTCCAAAATATTTTACTTTTGATTTTTGTTTTTTGGGTTTTTTTTTCTTGCACTCCAAACAACCCATAACATAATATACAATTATCAAATATCAGTACATATGGTACAAATAAATAACGTAATTAAAGTTCTAGCCATAACAAAAATGATTCTTTTTTTTTAATTTTGTTGTACTGATTATTTAGTTAGTACTTGATTGAATGTTTATATTTCTCAACATTTGAGATAAAGAGAGTCAATCTCAACTTCAAGAGCTTCTTGCTCGGCCATAGCAGCATCTTTGTCGGTCACAGTGGACTTGATCTTTCCCTTCAATGCATTGTTCTCAAGCTGTAGCTTGTTAATCAAGTCTTTTTCCTCTAAATATTGAGCTTTAGATTTTATAAGCCGAGATGTAAGAATGGCTAATTGGATGAGAGTCTAAACAGAATAACAAGAAGTTGTCAATAACCAAATGACAAATAAAAAATGGCAAGATAAGTATGACAAGTAAATCCTTACTCTCACGATGTCATGGTTTAGGTCTCTGGAAATTTTCATGTTCGAACAGCCCTTCAATCACGTAATTTTTTCATCAGAAAGCGTCTACATCGCCTTGTCCCATATAGGATTCGTATTATCAATCAGGTTGGAAATGTTGGAATCTAAGGATCTGAGTGAGGAGTTGAGCCTCTTGAGACATTCTTTAGCGGAGAAGGGGGCATCAATTGATCATCAATCTTTGTTGAAGAGGTCTAAGAAAGGAACTTTTGCTCTTTAACTCCCACCAGTCGCCAGTTTGGGCCTTTTGGAAACCCCTTCAGGTGTAGTCTCTTTATTCTTTTTTTTCTCAAACGATCCAAATTGAAAGCCATTGATCTGCGAGAAAAGGAGCTTGGAGGAACTTTGTTAGTTGTATAAAATAAGTAGGCAAGTCAGGGTAATCAAAAAGAAAGAAAGAAAATAAGCTACAGACTAACTCTGGTCGCGTTCGGCAGCCAGACCTCTTTAGTCCGCTCTGGCCCGAGTAGGTAAGTCCTTAATGAGTCAAGATTGATTAATAGATCGGTGTCATGAATATTATGGTCCTAGACACACTTCTTTTTTTTTTTGATTGGTGGTCCTAGACACACTTCACTCTCGCCTATTGGTCTTTAATTAAGTTTGGTTCGGCTTGGATTAATCAGTAAAGAAAGATAATCAGAGTTTAAAAAAAATATTATATTAAAAAAAGAGCTCAACATACCCTTCTTTGACGAATAGCCTCATTGCATAGGTGCTCTGATAACCGTCTATTCAGTAACCTCCCAGGTCGGGAGCTTCCATCCATCATCATAGACAAAGAAATATTTATCCTTTCAACCTTTGTTAAAAGTCAGCATATTGGTCACTAAGTTGAAGTCCTTCTCCCTAGCTAAAAAGAACCACCATCACTTGCCCGTCTTGGTCACTTTGTAACAAAACATAAACTTTTCGACTAATGGGCTTTGACCAAAACGGCTCTCCAGAGAGGCGGGCAGCCCATTATGATCGTCCAACTACTTAGGAAGATCTGATCGAGCGCCAGATTCAACCTATTTTTCGAACAAACTTAATCAACGGGGAGTAGAGGTCCCCGTAAAAGCAATCTCGTGTATAGTCACCTCCCCACCTCTCAGCGAGCAGGCCATTCCTTATTCTCGGGAATCCTGAAGGATAGGGAGGAAGAAAACTGATATATAGACAAAAGGCTCTGTACCTTGGCCTCATTCATGGTTGATTCTATGTTCTCAGCATAAAACTGGTATATCTCTCCCCAGGGTTGTTAGATACATTGAATTCAGGCCCAAAAGCATCGATTATGAGCCCAGTGATCTCGGCCCGGCCTAGGCCTTTGACCTCGCCATGGAGGCAATCTCTGACACAGTCTTCTAACCCTAACAAAACCCTCGAACTCAGTCTTCTCTGATTCAGATGAGAATACTAACTTCGCGTTACTCATTGTGCCCCAATTATCTAGCTATTCCAATCTTTCGATGAATATGTTGAAAATTAATATTTCATAAATGGCCCTAGTGAGTTGACGATCACTTACAAACCCTATAAATAAGGAATTCTACATTTTCTATTGAATTCTGCATTTTTTACTATAGTACCAAAGACCTCAGAATGTAAACCAGTGCATAAGATAAAAGAGAAGATGGAGAAAAACTCAAGAAAACAATTCTTACCAAAAAAATGTAAAAAAAATTGCCTTGAAACTGAGAAATCTAAGAGCTAGAAAAGATTTGCATGAAATAGAGAGGGTGGAAAGAAGTTTCAAGGAATGTGTGAGTTAAAGTTCAAAAGTTGAAGCCATGAGATCAAAATTTCCGCTTCTAAAATATAAGGCCACGATTTAATTGTACTACATCAATCTAACGAACTAGATTTCTCCATGTATGTTGGAAGTTTCTGGGTTAACCATGATTAACGCCTACAGAGATGGCAAAGGCGTGTTGCCCCCAGGGCGTAGCACAGTTGGTACTCGGGCGGTAAATTTGCTCCAAGGTGTACGGTTCGAGCCGGCTCTGTTGCAGCGTGGGAGCAACAATCCCTGAAACATAGGGTGGGCTCCTTGTAGCATCCGGTCAACACCTCCTGCTCTAAGAGGCTGATGTGTACCTGATTTACCTCCTCCCTTTGGCGTGGAGCAGTCGGGGGGCCCTCAGGGTGTGGGATAACACCTTTTTGCTCCGAGATGGCAAAGGCGTGTCCCATCAATATGCACACTAGTACAATCACACCTGCGGTGCATTAAATAAATGCATGGTACGAAAAATCAGCCAACTATCAGATTTCCCTAATCTCACTTAAAAGACTAAGGGAATCGAAAAGACTAAGGGAATCGAGGGCATTTGATATGAGATTATTTTGAGTCACCCGAGCAGGGCATCATTAAGAAGAATTGTGCTCGCTCGGGATAAACTTGATCGAGAACTCCCCAAATATCCGAATGAGGACATTACCAATTGAAAAACTATTTCTGAGGAGTCCGATCAGAAATTAGGTCCCCTCGGCCTACTCATGATCAGAGATCCTGATTAGATAACTAATTGAAACTTACATCATGAGCCACATGTGTGATGACCCTATGATACATCCCAGGATCTTTGCCTATAAAGCCACTGCTATCTCTAGCTGTTTTATAGCGGTCTAACCCACTAGTAGAGGAGTCAATCTTGGGATCCACAACATACTACAGCTGGCAAATGATTACACGAGAAATGGGTATGATCCCATGAGTCTCATGCACGCAACGTTTGACATAGCATCGTCATATATACACATACTTGAATAAACCAGAGGATGTATGACATTCCAAAATATTTTGTGAACCTCATAACTAACCTAACAATTAAAGATTTTTTTTAATAGGTACCACACCGATATGTTTAACATTTCTAGACTTGGATTGAACTTGTGAGAGAGGATGAATTTATTGTATCATCGCAACGAGAATTCCATCCTCTAATAAAGATGGGAATAAATATGGATAAACTTAGCTAAATAGAAATAGCAATGAAAATAAACCTCATCAAACGAACCAAATTAACGTTATTATATCCGCATTACTCACCTTGCTTGGACGGACGTATAAATTCTTTTTGCTGAGACAGAGGAGGGGACAAGAATGGAGATTTCAAGTTATTTCCCAAATAAGTATATCTACATAGCTCGTTTATATATCTATCTATATATTAGTCTCGTTTGAAACTCTACAAACTCTATGAATCTTTATAAAATTTAAATTTTCTAGTTATTGTACGAATTATGAGATTGTAATTTTTATAAACTTATATTAATTTTTATAACTCCAAACACCTCATTAATTATGTTTATTTAATAATATAGATTAATTTATAAAAATATTTTATTTAAAATATGTGTAATTTTTATTTTTAATAAATATGTACAATATCATTTAATTTAATAACTAATTTAAATTCGATAAACAATATTGGAGACGGAAAATCCGCAGGCAGGGCCGAGAAAATGAAAATGGGAAAACGATTCATCTCCATTTAACTACCAACCTTGTTGACACCCATGACTTAACAGGATGAGATGTACATGAGATCACCCGTTAATAATATGCTAAACTGACAAATATTTGCCTCCCAATTTCTACGAAGTTGTTTGGGGTTGTAAAAATTTAGGTTATATTTGGTAGGCGGAAATGGAATGGTATAAAATGGAATCCATTCTCACTTTAGCCTATTCTCTTATTTGGTATAAAAAAACTGAGTTGGAATGTTATTCTATGGGAATAGTCACTCCCACATAAAGTAAGAAAAGACATTCTACACTTTAAGTGATGGAATAACCATTCCATTGCAATCAAAATTTGATCTAAAAATTAAGAAAAATAAAAATAAAAAACAAGCAATTACTTTGTAATAAAAAAAATTTTTAATTACTCTATTGGGTTATAAAATGACCATTCTACTCACCAATCTTATTTCCGAACAAAACTAAAGCTATAAAATAACTATTTTACCCCTAGTTCTGTGTTTTTTTTTTTTAATTCATATTTCAGGCTTCCAAAAAACTAATAAAAATATTCATTTATATTATTTAATAATAAAGTAAATTTTGATTCGATCCAAACTTGGGTTATAAAATGATTATTTTACTCTTGAGTTCGTTTTTTACCCAAACTTGTATTTCTGGGCTTTCAAAAAGTTTAAAAAGTATTTATCAATGTATTTATTAAAATCTTATATAAATACAAACTTAAATTCTAAAATTATGATTTTACCCTTGGGCCATTTTTTTTTTCTTTTGGTTGAAATTTGCATTCTAAGCTGTCCAAAAGGTTAGAAAAATATCCTTAATATATTTCTTAATAGTTAAACAAATTTCAACCCGATCTAAATTCGAATTATAAAATAACTAATTTGCCATTGGGCCCATTTTTTTTGTCTAAATTTGTATTTTAGACATCCCAAAAGATTAAAATAATTTTGTTAACATATTTGTTAATAGTGAAGAAAGTTCTAGCCTAATTCAAAATTAAATTATAAAATGACTATTTTACCCCTAGATCATTTTTTTACTCAAATTTACAATTGGAAAATAAAGTTTATTTTTATAATTCTTAAAAAATTAATATTAGCTATTATATTATATTATATTAATTTTATCCTATTTAAAATATGTAATTAAATTATAAAAATTTGACTGTCTGTTCCATTCCTATTAATTTCATGGTGGCAACCAAATAAAGGAATGGAATGAATATTCTATTCTATTTTCACATACATTCTACTCCCACCTCTTATGCCATTCCATTCCCTTTCATTCCCACATAAAAAATATAGTCTTAATGTAGATGTATATTTGGAATTTTTAGTTACTTAGTTTTTTAATTTTTTTAAATAATTAAATTTATTTTTTTATATTTTAATTTTTCTAAATCATAAAGTGTAAAAATATCAAATTAATGAAAAAATTAAAAAGTTAACTACCAAAATAATTAGATTTTTTTTCCTCTTCCAAAAATTAAAAAAAAATTAACTTTCTTATTATTAGCTTTTTACGTGTGTTTGGAGCTCAAGTTCCAAAAAAATAAAATAAAACAAAATAAAATTTTTCGAAAAATAATCGCTATTGAGATTGCAACTTCTATCAACTTTTATTAACTTTTTGCAACTACAAGAAGGTTTTGGAGATATAACTTTTAGTAAAAAATTATCAACTTTTACTTTTTAAGTATTTGATAAAAAATCAATTTTATCACTTTCTACTTCGTTATAGTAACTTACCAACTTAAACGTTATTAAAAGCTATCAAAAATTGTTAAAATTTTTTAAAATTTTATTGCTTTCAAAAGTTGTAAAAAATTACTAAAGCGATTGTTAAAAATTACTACTTGCTTTCCTAAACGTATCAATTACAAATAATAATTTTTAATAAAAAATTAAAATTTACTAAAATTTAAATTTCCGAACGATACTTAAACACCCCAATACTAGTTAAAAATATATATGCGTATATATATAAACAAAGTCCATAAGATTGCGTTAGCCATTAAAGTCCGTTCGTATATTTTTTTACTTTTCTTTGAAAACTCTTTAGTTTGGTAATTTTGGTGTTATTTGATTCATAAAAAATAAGTAACTTTCACTAATTTTTTTTTAACCTTTTCTAAAATTTTATCAAGTAATAAATTAATTTTTATTAATTTTTTAAATTTTTTTCTTAATTTTTAATAAATTTTTTACCCGAAAAAACACATCACTCAATTTCGTGTGACACGTGTAAACCTAGTGTATCAAATTGTTGACAAAAATTTCTGTGCCGATTGACACCTTTACCTATGCCCAGATAAATGTATTAAAATAAAATTTTATAATTTATATATTATAAAAATTAATAATACACAAACATAGACAACACTCAAACTTCAAAATAATAAATATTTTATTAATTACGTTATTGATTGAATATTGCAAATAGTTTACTTATTTTTAATTATATAAATTATAAAAATATTATGAGAATTGATAAAAATAATTTATAAACTCAGTAAGCTTAGGGCCGTTTAGCGGGGCGAAAAATAACGAAAAACGACGAAAAATGTGGTTTGGGAAACTTTTTGGTGTTTGGTGCGTAACCACCAAATCACGTTTTTCAGAGATAAATAGTCAAACTTTTTGACTTTTGTGTTAACTTTTTGAAGAGAAAAATCATCGGAACGGTTTTTAGTTAGAACTTTTTGACTTTTACGTTAGCCGTTTGGATGGATTGTGACAGTAAAGAAACCATCAGAACGGTTTGGTACTCTTTATTGGGACAGTTACAAAAAATAGATAAAGTATGTATCATTTGATAGCTTAGGAGTTCGTGTTGACATTCCCAAAAAAATTTTACTTATTCGATTAATGGAATTCTAGTTATGTTATTGTTTTTTAAAAGATGTTTTACTTTTTTTTTTTGAAATTTGGGAGGGAAAGAAAATGTAAAATTGTAATAGAGAATTTCAGATATTTTCGGAAGTTTTCAATAAATTTTCTTGCGCCAAACAAGCCTCTTGTTGGATGAGTTTGAAATTTAAAAATATTAATTAATAT
>QLOD02000013.1:31098291-31110958 GCA_003260245.2 Sideroxylon spinosum | reverse complement strand
AAAATAGCCTATATACTATCTCTAAACTCCCAAATCACCAAATGCCCATTCAAATTCCAGAACATGTTCCGCCATATCTTCCAGATTACCCTACCCATTTGAATGGTTGTGCTTGCCGATTGCCTTATAATGATCAACCTTTCAATTGACCCATAAAATGTGGTTGCCAAGAATGATAGGTTTATGACAGAAACAAAGATGCCTCCAGAGGGAATTGCTACAGCAAAGTTTTTAAATGAAAGATTCAAAAGATGAGGGTATGAATTTTGTTTAGGCTTGTAGGGATTGTTCCGGATAGTTGATTTCGTGAAACATCGAAAGCTTCAAGGTTTTCAAGCTCTGTTAATTAAGGAAAAAAATTGTTTGTTTGAGACTTGATATCCGATTGAAGATATTTCCATTGAGGTTGTTTGATGAAAGACGTCTCTCGAACATTTTCAGCTTGGGGATTTTAATTTTAATTAATGATCTTCCTAGTGATTAACAGACTACCTCACTTCTCAAAAACCAAATTAGTTTCTCTCTCCTCATAAAGTGATTCAAAAAAGCCAAAAAAATAAAAATTACATAGCCAAAAGTCATGCATCATTCTTTGTGGGTGTTGTTATTTGTAATCTTATTTTTTTTCCATGAGCCTAATGGGTTCATGCATCTCCTGTTTTTTTTTTTTTTTTTTTTCAAGAAACTCAATAATTTCTTCACAAACTCACAAATTACAATTAAAGTTTCAAAAATATCTATTATTCAAAATGACAAGAGCCTGTTAAAATATTTTAATTTTTTTAGTAACCAATTATTGAGATATTTCTTTCATTTTAGTGTGGAAGTGTCGAAAGTTTATATGATTAATTGCTAAATTTTTTTAGCAACTAATGGTTGAAATTGCTTGATTTTTTCAGCAAATAACTATTAAAAGTTTTTAATTTGTTTAGTAATCAGTTGCTGAAATATTTCGTTTATATGTTAAAATATTTTTTCTAGCAAGTGATTGTCGAATTTATTTGATTTTTTCAGCAAGTAGTTGTCAACTCCGCCTATGTTAGGGTATTCTTGATATAGCCGGTCTCAAGCCTAGATAAAAGGGGAGGGTTGTGCGTTAGGTAGCCGACAGCCAACACAATACTTAGTCGGATTTTTTCATGACTTTGAGACCTAATGAAATTTCGTGAGGGTGTCCCCTACTTAGCAACGTGCTGTATGGTCCGAGTATAGTAATAAATAAGCAAGGATAGTTGCATCGGTGCCTGAGTGCAGTGTTAAATAAGCAAAGGTCCTCACACTTTTTCCTGGATGAGTGAGGGGGGTAAGGAAGCTAGTTCAAAATAAAAGATTAACATTAAGTACTTAGAATATTGGGAGTCTAACTGGGAAACTTATGGAAGTGGTGGATACAATGGAAATGAGACTTATCGCAATTGCTTACTTACAAGAGACAAGATTGGTAGGACAAAAAACTAAGGAGATTGAGGTGATTGAGTATAAGTTATGGTATACGGGACTTAATAAATCGAGTAGTGGAGTCGATATAGTGATAAGCACTTATCTAAAGGAAGATATAGTTAATGTAAAACGATGTGGGGATAGAATTATTGCGATTAAGTTAGTATTAGGAGAAGTCATAGTGAACGTAATAAGTGCTTATGTCCCTAGGTGGGCTTGGGAGATGGATATAAGGAGAAATTTTGGGAAGACTTGGTAGGAGTGCTATAAGAGATACCCCAAGAAGAGATGGTTTTCATAGGAGGAGATTTGAATGATCATGTAGGACGTGATGTAGATGGATACATAGGAGTACATGGGGGATATGGATATGGTAATAGAAATGAAGAAGAAAATGATATTTTAGAGTTTGCAGTGGCTTATGATCTGATGGTGACGAGCACCTTTTTTAGGAAGAGAGTGAAACATTCGATAACATATAATAGTGGCTCCTCAATGACACAGATTGACTTCTTTTTAACTAAAAAAAGAGACCGCTTAGCTTGTAAAGATTGCAAGGTTATACCAGGGGAGAGCTTGACTTCCCCAACATAGGTTGTTGATCATAGATGTGCAGCTCCAAAGGTGGATAAAAAAAAAAGTTATATAGATGCTCAAGGACTAAATGATGGAACTTGAAAGGTAATAAGCAATTAGCATTAAGGAAAAACATACTAGAGAAAGACGTTCGGGGAATAAACAAGAGTACAAATAATATGTGGGATAAAGTAGCAAAGTGTATTAAGAGAATAGGGAAAAAGTCTTAGGAGAATCCAAAGGGGGTGCTCCGGCGCATAAAGAGGCATGGTGGTGGAGAGAGGTTATCCAAGATAAGATAAGAGTTAAAAAAGAACGTTTTAAATCTCGACAAAAGGATCGAAATAAAGTGAACTTGTAGAGGTATAAAGAAGCAAAAAGAGAAACCGAAAAAACAGTTAATGAGGCTAAGGCAAAAGTATATGAGGAGTTATATAGGCGATTTAACACTAAGGAATGCAAAAGAGAGATATTCAAACTTGCTAAAGCCAAAGATAGGCGAACCAAAGACTTAAACCAAGTTAAATGCATTAAGGATGAGGATGAAAAAGTGTTAGTAAAGGAAGAGGAGATAAAGGAGCGTTGGAAGAGCTACTTCAATAAGTTATTTAACAAAACCAGTTGTGTGACATATAATTGGGATCGCTTACCACTTCTTGGGAATAAGTGAATAATATATTTTATAAGAGAATCAATAGAGAAGAAGTAAAAGAAATACTGAAAAAGATGAAGAATGGAAAAGCGATTGGACCAGATGGTATTCCTATTGAGATTTGGAGGTGCTTGGGGGAGGATGGCATAAGTTGATTAACAAAGTTTTTTAATGTAGTGCTAAAGAGCAAGAAGATGTCTGATGTATGGAAGAAAAATATCCTCAGACCATATATAAGAAAAAATAAGATATTCAGAACTGTGCGAACTACCGTGGGATTAAATTGATGAGTCATACCATGAAATTATGGGATAGAATTATTGAGAGAAGACTAAGAAGGACAACAAATGTTTCAGAGAATCAATTTGGTTTCATACCTAGAAGATTAACCATGGAGGCTATCTTTCTTCTGAAGAGGTTAACGGAATAGTATAGAGAAGGTCAAAAAGATTTACACATGGTATTCATTGATTTGGAGAAGCCCTATGATCGGGTTCATAGGGAGATTTTATGGAGAGTATTGGAAAAAAAATGAGTATGTGTCGTATATATTGAGGCAACAAAGTACATGTATGATAGAGCCGTGACATCTAAACGGACGATTGACGAAGAGACTAAAGAATTTTCTATCACGGTTGGTCTACACCAAGGCTTAGCGTTAAGCATGTACTTGTTTGCCCTAGTTATGGATAAGATTACAAGGCATATTCAGGATGAGGTACCGTAGTGTATACTATTTGTAGCTGACATTATTTTAGTAAATGAGATGAGAGAATGAGTGAATGCTAAGTTAGAATTGTGATGGAAAATGTTATAAACAAAAGGGTTTAGGTTAAGTAGATGTAAAACAGAATATATGGAATGCAAGTTTAGCCAAAATATGATAACTGGGGGCATAGAAATAAGTTTGGGCACACAAAAGATTATAGAAAAAGAAAATCTAAGGTACCTTACATCTATGGTGCAAGAAAATGAAGGGATTGATACTGATGTAAGGCATATGATTCAAGCCAGGTGGATCAAATGGAGGAGTACTTCGGGGATCTTGTGTGATCGAAAAGTCCCTTTCAAGGTGAAAGGAACGTATTATAAAGTGGTGGTAAGACGAGCGTTATTCTATGGATTAGAGTATTGGGCAGTAAAGCATAATCATGTTTAGAAAATGACAGTTATGAGACGAGAATGATAAGATGGATATATGGGATCACAAAGAGAAATATGATTAAGAATGAGGAGATTAAGAGCAAAATAAGAATAGTACCGATTGAAGATAAAATGAGAGAAAATTGTTTAAGATGGTTCGGCTATGTTAGAAGGTGTCTAATGGAGGTACCGGTTAAAATGTGTGAAAGCATAGAGATTTTCAAGAGTATGAGATGGAGAGGGAGACCTAATAGAAGTTGGAAAGAAACTATTAAATATGACCTTTCCTCTATGGATTTAACGAAGAATATAGCTCTAAACAAATTTGATTGGCGTCGTCAAATTCATATAGCCGACCCCACCTAATAGGAAACGGCTTGGTTTGGTTTAGTTGGGTTTTAGCAAGTAGTTGTCAACATTATTTGTGTAAAATTTGTTAAAGTATGGATTGTGTTTAGTAAATAGGGAGGACAGGTAAGTTATTTTGATATTTTTGTCCTAGAATGAAAAACAAAAATTAACTGAGCTATACGAGAAAAAATAAGACTGCGAATAATGACACTCTTCATGGTTTGTTTGCAAACAGCTGATTGCATACAGATTCTATCACATCAGGCACTTGTAATCGTTGGTGTTTACAAAGATTTCTTTTATCACAATCATTCCATTTTTAAATTGCAATGTTAGTATAGAAACATAAAAATCGCACACGAAGAGATTATTTGTTGAATTTGGAAATTTAGAAATAGTCTATACGATCTTTTAGGCAAAATAAATAAAGTCATTAACATCATTTGATTTAAAAAGTTAAAATTGTAAACTAAAAAAGTTATATTAATTATGCTCTCATAGTAATATTATTTAATCTGACAATATCAGCACCTAAATTTTATTTTATTGTAGTTTCATTTAAAATTCTAAAATTCACAAAAAAAAAAAGTAAAACTTTTTAAAAATTAGTTACTTTTTATTTCACTAAACTATAATTTTTACCACTTTTATTAATTTTTAATCCTTCAAACGCCTACATGTCTACCTCTGTGATGGGGAATAGGTTTTAACATTTTAACATCGCTTTCTATCATTTATTTTTATTTTTATCCTTGGTTTTGGTTGTAAATTGATATTTTTGCCCTTTAGGTTTCTCCAATTCCATTAGGAGGCTTCCAGAAGTCTCCCGAAGAGGGTTCCAGAGATTAAGGCCCCATTTGGCATTAGAAATCAGTAGCTCTAGCTACCAGTTATTAGTTTTTTTTATTTTTTATAAAATGATCAAACTTACTCTCTTACAATACTTTTTTTAAATATTGAAGGGTTAAACTATCAAATTAATAAAAAGTTAAAAATTTAGCTACTAAAAACCTAATTTTCCCCCCTTCCTAAGTATATAAAAAAAATAGTTTTTTTTTACCTCCCAAACCAAGCCTTAGGATTAGGCTTGGTTTAAACTAGTTAAAAACTAGTTTTTTTTTTGTATTTCAGAAAGGAAAATATTTAACTGTTTACTAGTTAGTTTTTTAACTTTTTGTTAATTTGACAATTTTACTCTTCATTGTTTAAAAGAGATATAAAATATAAGAGAGTAACTTTGATCATTTTAGAAAAAATAAAAAAACTGATTGGTAGAGCTATCGATTTCTAATGCCAAACAGAGCCCAATAGTCCGTTGGTCACGATGTGTGAGTGAAATTTATCCGTTCTCATTCTCATCTTTTCTCTCTCAAGGAGTTTCATGGAGTTGATGAAACAACTATTCTTTCATGGCTCCATACGAATAGAGGTTTTTTTTTTCTTTTCATTTCTTTTTTTTTTCCTGACATCATTCCTCTCTATCTTCTTTGTTTTTGGTTCACTTCACTAACTTTTGATTTCATGAGTTCTGGTTTTGATTCACACTCTTATTATTATTATTATTATTATTACTACTACTACTACTACTATGATTTGTGTGTGTGTTTTTTTTAATACTTGGATCTTAATACTTCTCGAACAATCGGTGTGTGTTACCCATAGTTTGTACTTGATCTATTGTCTTGTCCTATATACTTTTTGTATGCTTCGAATAATGTGTTTTTTCGCCAGACTCTTTGGAAAGGGCTACCACAAGAGATAATAAGAAAGTCACTGGAACTATTGCACATCAAGTGAAAAAAAGTCACTATGGTAAAATCAGGAGGAGTACCTACCTTTGAAGTGAGTGAAAGCGGCCGAACCATAGTAGAATGAGGAAAGTTATGTTGAACATTGCAATCTTCCTGAAAAAGCATATTTCATCTAAAAATGTGATAAATGTGAGTTTGTAGGACATTTTCAAGCATGCAAAATTGCTTCTAGACAAGTGTAGGTGATAGGAAATTCTATTCTTCCAATACACGCTTGATAGCTTTGAGCTCTTAGAGTAGACTGTCATGAGTTCCACAGCCAACTGCTTAGGCATTTATTTCCTATTAATATGACTTTCATTCATCCCAGTATTCATAACTGTGAAGAGGTTATATAAGTTTAATTTACATATTTGTCAGTTAGTTTTTCTTCCTCCAGGTTCATGAGATAACTTTTTTCATGTCATTATATTTGCTTAATTTTATTTTTTATATTTTAAGTTATTTTAAGTGGATATTCTCATAAATTTTTCTTTAGGAAAACCGTTTAAACTTAGTCTTTAAGGTTGCTTGGTTTTGGTGATTTTAGTAATTGTGTTTGAGATGTTTAATGTTTGGTTTTGAAGGTTTGTTGGTAAATTTTTATTTTAGGCGTAATTTCAAAAACAAAACTTTTATTTTTCTTATAACTTTTGGGCAATTTCTCTCTTATGGTGCTTGAAATTGGTTCAAGCAGATCCGTTTGAAGTCGGTTCGAGTGGCACGGGATCTGCTTTTGGCATTGGATGGTGGTTCAAGCGCCTCCCGATCTAGTATTTCCGCTGGATAGTGGTTTGAGCAGTTATCTGTCTGGATTCTTGGCTCGTAGTGTGCTCAAGTGGCTGAATTGATTTTTTTTTTTTTTTTTGGGGTTTTAGCCTTAAGTGTACTCTAAATTCTGTCTCTCTTTAACTTAGGGTGATTCACAATATCTTCAAACATACGAGAGTATACTCCATCTCCATGTTAAAGTATTTTTTTTACTGCTCAGTCTAAGGGTTTTGTTCTCTAATTTCTAGTTTCTCTGGGTTAAATAGTCTGTTCTTGTGATTTCTCTGTTCAAGGGTGCTTTTTAAGCTCATCTTCTTTTGTTCTTTCATTAATTCATAAAGGGTTTCTTCTACTCATGAAGCTCAACCTCGTCACTATCTTGACCGCGATCAGATTCTATAGTCCCAAATCGGAGAGAGGAGCAGCGGTTGGAATGGCTTTCCTGTGGACACAGATTATTCCTCATAGTTCTTGTTGTCGCCAAATGTTTGTGCAGCCAGGTCTCAACTGAAGACCCATAATGGTGTGTTGAGGCTAGAAAATGGCCATGTCATTTGGCTAGAAATTTGGGCAACACAGCCTTGGGTGTTCAGGTCTTATATTCATAAGATTCAACTTTGGTGAGAACAATCTTTTTCCTTTATTCCATCTTGATTATTGAGGTAAAGCTAAGATTGTTAAAGGACCTAGGGATTGATTTTCTGAAAAGCAAAGAGCTTGGTTGCTATTTTAATGGATTGTGACTCTATCACCGAGGTTTGTAAAGCAAGTCCTATTTCAACCTATTCTGTTTATTGTTTGATTATTTGTTGTTTTGTGGTGGTTGGTAAGTGTGTGTTTTTTTTTTCTTAATTTATTTATTTAATTCTTAGTAAGTTGAATATTATATGACAAAAAAAGGGGGAAGACATTTTGTTTCAATGGTATTCAATGGAAAATTTTAAATTGAATGGAACTTTTTAGAAAATTCTTTGGTTTCTATTATTGGTCCTCTAACATTTGTCTTGTAGTTTTTGGGTACTAATAAACTGAATTATTGTGAGAATGTGATTTATTTTAGAAATTTGAAAGAATATCAATGATCAAGGGGGAGGTTACAAATATTGTTTGGGTCATGTGTTAAGGGGGAGTTAGATACTCGGTTTTGAGCATAGGATTGTATTTTTGTATTTTGTTTGGTTTTCCTTATGTAATTGTCTAGGGGGAGATTGTAAGGTTTAATTTTTAAGGTATGATAATTACGAGTCAATGAGTGCAGAATGTTTGTAAATCTACGTATTGAGTCTTACATTATTTAAGTTGTTGCGAAAATTGAAATGGAAAGTAGATTTCTGGCATATTCTATTGTAATTATGTTTTCATATTACAAAGGAATGGAGTGAATATAAATATCATATATTCTGTCAGACCTACGATAAACATTTTTGAAAAGCAAGAAAGATATTGTGTAAGAGACAATCAAAAGTGGAGAGAAAAAAATAAAGAACAATATTCAATCGTTACTTTAAAAGTTTGAAGAATCAAAATCACATTTGGGTTATAAGAGGTGTTGTTCGGGTTCAAGAACAGAGTCAATCACATGAGAAAATATTTATTGCGGGTTCTAACAAGTAAGAGGTACTCAGATTAGAAAGGGTGTCGAGTTGAATCATGTGCGATAAACTTTGGTAATCTTCGATTTTATAGTGGATTGATTTTCAAGGATAATCGCCTTATAGACTCGATATTTTTGCGTAGAAATAGTCCTAGAGTTTTACCTCGTTAAATCTCGTGCTTCATTTACTTTCCTTTGTTTGCGTTTGTTCTTGAAGTTTTCTCTGTGTATTTTTTGTTTTTCACTTGTTAATAAAGTGTTGGTGCGGAGTTTTTTTTTTTTTTACTAACTACTATTAATCATTGTACTATTCATATTAATAATTTGAGAAATATATATATATATATTAAATTATTATAATATCATATTAATATTTCAAAAAGTAGAAAAAAATAAATCAATTTAAATTTCAGTAATTGATCATACAAATTCATAAATTTAATCATAATCTGTATCAAATTCACGAATTCAAAGAATTGAAAGCCGTTAATGTTAATTAGCAGCCGACAACAAATAATACCAAAAGGGGTATTTCAAGGGTCGAAAGATGAATGAGCTACTCAACCACAACAAATTTAATAGTCTAAATACTTTTTTATTTTATTTTAATTTTTACATTTTTTTTTCTTTTTCTTGTGGAACAGAAAATTGCTGAATAGTCATGCATTATATAACACGGCCTCCAAATGAAGTGCTTATCTTATTCTCACAATGCCCCCGCAGCTTTTATTTATTTATATTTTTATTTTGACTTTATTTTTATAACTTGTTTTAATTTGAAAATTCAATTTTCATATTTTATTTCTAATGGTTATTCCGGGCAATAAGATCATTTGTTCCTAGTTTTGGGTCTTGGTGTGTGCTAATATTTTTGAAAAAGCAAAACACTTGTAAAAACAAGAAAATAACAACAATATTAAAAGAAAAAATAAATAAAAATTTGTATTTTTAATAATAAAAATAAAGGATAAAGTTATCCGTACATTTTATACTGATTTTTATTTTAACATCTCAATTTTTTAATTGTAAAATTATTTTTTTTTATTTTTAGTATAACCGGTAACATTTTTTTTTTGTTAACTATTGAGATAATTTTAAATGTATTTGAATCTCAAAAATATGGAAAAATTCTAATTCTTATTGAAGTTTTTCCAACAAATTTTATCATTTGTCACTTTTATGCTAACTTTATTTTGTTTTGTTTTTTTTGCAAAACTAATATGATTTGATGTGTTAATCTTTTTTTTATTATTATTTTTTTAAGAAAATCAACACTTGACAAGTTAGTTAAGCACCAATAATGGATGAGTAATTATATTTTACCCAATAGATTTGACTCAAAAACACATTATTTATTAGTTTAAAAGTAAGACATTAATATTCCACATGCTCTTTTTTTTTTTCGTTGGTAATAATTATTCCACATATTAAATTAAAATATAAAAATAATTGAATCTGTTAAATTTAATTAAACGTGTAACTAAACGAGTTATTAGATAAGGTAAAAAATATTTTCACAAAAATAAATATACAAAAAATATATTTTTATGTAAAAATAAAATATTATTTTATTTTAAAAACTTAATTTACTATTATTTTTAAATAATGTTTTTACTACATATAAATCTATAGGGCACGTGTGATATAAGTGTAATTAAAATTAAATTTTATATCAAATTTGTACTTCAGTTTAGAGTTATATATTAATTTTTAAACATTCTGAGTATTTTTAGTTCAAATTAAAGTATAATTATTTATTAAATTAATAAAAGTAATGTTATATAAAATTAAAAACATAAAAATTATTGTAATTTGACAATCAATTAATGATGGAAAGTGTAATTTACCATAAACAAATTTCATTCTCTGGGCTCGTTCTTCTATTTTCGCTCTTTGGACGCTCACACAGTGCTCTTCTCTGTAAGCCCGCCTCCCTGTCCCGGATCATTCTTTTTCTCTCTCTAAATCCCTTCCTTTCTCCCTCTTTCTACAAGACTCCGAACCTATCAGAAGCGAAAGGTACTTTTTATCCTCTTTTACTCCCAAATTTATCGTGATTGCTATGTATATATATACACGTAGCTTTTCTGTACTGGATCGATCTGTCTGGGTTTCAGCTAATTCGTGGACATCTTCTCCGTGCCACTTCTGTTGGTTGATTCGAAACTTTAGCCTTGTTTGCACTTTTTGCACAAATGTTTTGATTCTTGGATCAGAGATGGTTAATTTGTTTTGGGATCGATCAGAAAGTTTCATGATTTGGGTTTTTCTTGTATAGAACCCTAGTTTTTTAGATTTTACTAGATTTCAGGCTTTGAGATTTCGTTTCGGGTTTGCTTGGTTTCACATTGACTTCTTTTTATTTTTTATTTTTTTTTATTTAAAATCAAAGTATACTACATTTGCATTGTCTAATTGTATTCCTTCTTTTATAAACTGTGAACAATGAAAAATCCGTGTCAAGGAGCTAGTTTGGTCGATGAGACAGCAGAGAAAAGGATAATAAACTGAAATTTGATCAAATTTCAATATAGTCTTTGTTTATGAATATTGAATATCCCAACACAGTGGGCCTAAATAATTTAGTTAGTCCTGGTTGGTGTTTACATAGTGTTATCTAACAACTAACAAGTAACGGCTAATCCTAACTGCTACAGGAGGTGTATTACATTACATGCCGGCACATCTCTGACATGATCAGTTCAATCCCTTCCTCTTGAATTGAACTATTGTCTTCTTCATCTGGTTGTTAGTTAGGTATAAAGCTCAGGGAACTGTCTGTGAATCTTGCTGGCACTCCCAGACACATCACACACGTTCGCCACTTTTTAGAAGTGATGGCAATTCAATAACAGATGTCATAATATCAAAATATTTGCTTAAAAGATGAAAACACCTGTCAATGTCCAACCTTCAGTGGAAAATTTACTATTTGTTTGTTACAAGCAAAGGAAGCTTCTTCTATATAGGAATATCATAAAGTTGCAAGGCAAATAAATCATCCAGGGTATTATGTATAAAATATTTGTCCGGCATGAAACTAACAAAATATGCAATATTTGACATAGAAATTTACAAAATTAAGTATAATTATATACGTACAGATTACTTCCTTACAAACAATTATTTATTTGTCATCATATCCTGACTATACTTTGACCCATGTTTTTTTTGAAGTTTATTGTATTGGCATTTCCTTCTTGTGTCATGGTGGTCCTGTATGTGTCCGTGGCTCTGCGCTACGCAACCAAGAAATTCCATGCTTTCAGATAGTATACGGCTAGGAATTCATTGTGGAATTAATTTGTCTTTTATGGTTGTAATTTTGAACTAGTACTTGCCTACTTGAGTTCATTGCTTTTGTAAATTTTCTTGTTTTCAAACTTCATATGGGTAGAATAGGATAGACAAACTTTTAAGACACTAAAGAAAGAAGATAAGAATACCCATATAGTAAGAAAAAATAATTACGGTTAAACTTTCAAATGAGAAAAGATAGAATCTTAAGATGGATGTATTGTAAAATGAGAAAAGATAGAATTAGAAATGACTAGATTCGTGAGATGGCAGAGGTGAAACCAATTGAAAATAAATTGAGAGAAAATCGGTTAATACGGTTTGGTCATATATAATGGAAACTGATTGATGAGCCAATTAGGACGATTGATAACATCCAAATTGTCGGTAATGTGAGGAGATGAGGTATATTAAAACTAACATTCGGAGTAATGATAAAGAAAGATGTGGCTCGATGTGGCTTAACGGAAGAAATGGCTTCTAACCTAGCAGAATGGGAAAAAATCCAGGTAGATGACCCCATTTAGTTGTGAAAAGATTAATTTGAGTTGAGTTATATGGATAGAGAAAGGAAGAAAATTTATTATGCACAAGGTTGTTTGTGAACTCTTGCTTGCACTTTTGTACTTGTTTGGATACTCAAAGTGACGTTTCTTGTAGTTGCCAATATTTTATTTTATGTATTTATTATAAGAAAAAATAGTCACCTAGATTTTATTGTCTCCCTCTGTGTGTGTAGTTTGGCTACCTGAATTTTTATATTAACATTATTATTTATTATTTTCTTCTATTTTAAAGGTCATTACTTCTTGTTTCTGATTTTCCTATATCAATATTGTTACAACTAATTTTTTTTGATGGATTTTTCTTTGCTTTCAGAGTTCAAAATATTCATTTTCTATGTTTCAATATTCTGTTAGTTATTATTTTTTTTTTGGGGAATTCAAAATCCGGCGTAACATTCACCGCACACCTGCATTTTCTTAATATAATATGTTTACGGAAAGCTTATAATAAGACGATGCCCTCGAACATTATTACTACATTTGCGGA
>QLOD02000013.1:31053433-31071357 GCA_003260245.2 Sideroxylon spinosum | reverse complement strand
GTCGTTGACTCAATAACTTTTTAAGTGCCCATGTGAAATGTCAAATTTGATTAAAATATATATATATATATATATATATTTAGGTAGTTTACTTTTCTATTTTCTGTTTTCATTTTATGTATTAAAAGTTCCAAAACAAAGAAATAAAAAATGCTCTGTATTTCATTGTTTTGAGATTTTTCTCATTTTGGATTAAAAATACTCAAAACGACTTTTTTATCATTTTTCATTTCATGTATAAACTCATTTTCTGTTTTCAAAAATAAAATTTGAAAATACAGGTGGCCAAATACATTTGATACATTTTCTTTATTTTCAAAAGTATAAAATAGGAAATAAACTCAAAACAAAAAATAAAAATAAAAACAAAAAACATAAAAACAAATCAAATGGGATATTAATTTTTCAAAAATCTCAAAAAAATTTCAGCTTCCTCCACACTTTGCACACAAAGGTTGGCCGCAAAGTTTCCAATTTTAAAAATCTTTTTCTATTTTTTTAACTTTTACAAATTGTTTTTTAATTTTTACGAATTTTCTCCACTTTTACAAACTTAGTCCAAATTTCTCTGATTTTTGTTTCACATTTTTCAAAAAATACATCAAACGCCAGTAATCAAAGTTTATTTATTTTTATTTTTATTTTTATTCAAAATTTGATATTTCAAACGGATAGTAAATTAACATATTAAAAACAACAAATTGATATGCACCAAACTAAATTATAAATTTATATATATTAGCTAGATGATAGGAATGTAATTTTAAAATCAAATTTTACTTATAAAAATTTTAAAGGGAAGACTTGAATTCATATAACAATTAGGATTGAACGTTTTATTTTGATGAATCGAAATTTTATTTTAAATTCATAAATTTACTCCAATCTGTAAATATGACATTTATAAAAGTTTATATATTTCAAATTTGGATATTTCTTTTTATTAGAATGATTTTTTTTATTTTTTGTTCTTAAATTTTTTTTAAGGAAAAAAAAACTATTATTAGTGTATATTATTTGCGTCACGCGTCACTCCTTTTTCACACGTGTATCCACCAGATATGAATCCTCTATTATTACATTTTAGCAAGTTGTATATCTGCGTTTTCCCTAAACTACCCTGTTTCTTACCAAAATTACGCATCCCTTAAGCAAAGAGCTTTGGTAACCGAAGGGGCATCGGGGGTAACAAAATAAAAGAGTCAAAAGAGGCCCTGTGGAGAACACAAGTCGTAGGGTAACGGTGCAGTGCATGATTACCCCCTTCTCTTTGTTCTGTCCGCCACGTGGCAGATTCAAACACCGTCATCATCATTGTCATTCATCATCTCTATATATACACACACACGCATATATGCAAATTCTCTCTCTCTCTCTCTCTTTCTTCCCCACCTCCCCCTCTGTTTCTCCGTCGCTCTCGCTGGACTTCTCTTGGTAGCTGCGGAGTTCTTCAACAGTTTGTTTTATCAAGTCACTCTCAAAGCCAAGTAAGCTCATCCGAGTCCCTCCCCGTTCTCTTTTCTTGTTTTCACTTAACCTACTTATAATATAGAACGGGGCTATGGACCCCAGATTGGCTACGACCTGTTTGTGATATTTTTTTTAAACAATTGAGGTTGCTTAAGCTCATTCGAGTATAAATTCCATCTGGGTTTGTTCCTTTCTGCTCTCTCTGAACATATCTTGTGGGTAGATTTTCATCTGGGTGCTAAAGTTCGATCTTTGCTTTGCATGTGTAGCAGAATTTGTGTATATACACACACACGTATATATATCGAAAACTTTGGGAAGTATTTACCGCCAGCTTTAGAAAAAATCAACTTTCTGCTTGGCAAAAATATTGAAATGGTGAATTTTTTGTGTTTGCTTGACTCAAAAATTCGTATAAGATACGAACGGGCCTCTTCACTCCATGTCAATCCACTCGTTGTCACTGTCAATTAGTTTTGAGATGAGTGTTTTAATAACTAATATATATGTGTGTACGTGAAGTGCTGGTCTTTGCTTTCTGTGTGCTTGTAGTTTAATGGGGGAAGCGAACAGAAATGGGGTTGGTCCAAACAATACTTTGTGCTCTCTGCAGAGATTCAAACTCCGAAGTTGTGAATTTTCTGATTCAGAGCGACTAGATCTCAATCTGGGGCTCTCTTTGGGGGGTTGTTACAGCGAAATTCCCACCGACAAGCCACTTGCTAGGGCCTCTTCACTGAATGGGGACTTGGGGCTGAATGAGAATAATGAGGGAAATGGGTTTATTTCCCTTGCGAGAACTACTTCCCTGCCGGCAGTGGGGGAGCAGGAGCTGAGGAAGCTCAGGGAGAAACAGGCCATGAAGAGAATGGTGGCCAAGAGAAGAATGGAGAGGCACAAGCAAAGCAGCAGGGGAGGAGGTGTTTGTGAGGAAGAGAGGTCCCTCTGGGAGCCTATATTACCCATCTGGTCAACTGAATCTGCTACAAAGAATGCTAGAATCCCGAGCACTGCCTTCTCTGGCGCCTTTGAAAAATTCAAATCCAATGTCAATCCATCTGCCAACTTAAAAGTTCAAGGTAATTTTTTTTTTTTTAAATAAATTCTTTTAGTAAGTAATGATACTGATCAATTTTTGTTCATTTCTTTTATTATAATATGGTGCATAAATAAGTCAAATTTAAAATTTGTAGGTTCTTTGATAACGTGGCGTTTAGCATTGCTGAGTTGAATCTGTTTCTCGGTTCAGATTATTTTCTGTCTTTTGGAGATTCGTAGTTCCTCATCTGTTTACTTGATTTTTCCCTTTAGACTGTTTGTTCCTCATTTGTTCATTTATTTATTGCATTGGATTCTGTATCTGATTCTAGAATTGATATATGCGATAATGGTGGTAATCACAGTTGATGTAATGAAATAAAAGGAAATGGGAAGGAAAAGATTGGAAATTAAACCTACGGAACTTAAAGTGGCATCCTTGTGCAGATAAAATTTTGAGAACTTTTGACTTTGTCGGCATTATAATAAATTGGCAAAAGTTACCGAGTGCGAAAACGACAAAAGTTGTTGGCCTTGTAATTCAACTGGAAAAGTTCAGCGCTTGGGAAAAAGGAGAAAAAAATCCGAGTACCGATGACCTGCATGTATAGGTAATGACTAATTTTATGCATGTTGTCCAAGTGTTGCAGAACCCGGACTTTCTGCTATTGGTTTTGTCATTACAAATGTGCAGTATAATTTCTGACACAGGCATGGAGGGGAAGCACTTGTCCTTTTGATGCATGTACATTTCTTGTAATTTAGTCATCTGTTAATCTTCTTGAGCATAGTAGTGTTGTGATTGTTTGTCTAGTATGACAGTCAAAATCAGATATGTAGGGGCGAGCACCTCTGTCTTACACCAGTGCTTAATCTCTAAATTTCTAATGAATTGTTATCACTGCACTTTGTGATTCCACAAAATTCAGTTGAAATCTGGTCCAGAAAGGAACAAATACGAATAGCCATACATGTTTAGTATTCCTCTTTTTTTTTTTTTTTTTTTTTTTTGTGTTGGGGGGGGGCAAGTGAAGTAGTAATGGGCAGGCATAAAAACTATAGTCTGTCAAGATATCAATGAAGTAAAACTTTTTGCAGTCCAACTATCAAATATAAAGGCTCAACCCAAATTTGACAGTGCACGTTTTGACGTATTCATACACATAAGCTATGATAAGTCAGAATTTACTCTCACTGACCAGACTGAAGTTAAACAATCCTAA
Organism: Sideroxylon spinosum; assembly: GCA_003260245.2. Classification (NCBI taxonomy): domain Eukaryota; kingdom Viridiplantae; phylum Streptophyta; class Magnoliopsida; order Ericales; family Sapotaceae; genus Sideroxylon; species Sideroxylon spinosum. The sequence continues at coordinate 31,067,626 of QLOD02000013.1, read as the reverse complement.
AGAGGAGCTGCAATTGATTGTTTGCTCAATAAAATGGAATAAGTTTGTTCCTGTTTAATTTTCTCCTAATGCCTTTAGGTGATAGTATCGATAAATTGGCCTTCTCTTCTTGTGATTTGGCTGGTAGGTCTCAGCGTCCTTTTTCTTTTATACAACTTTTTTATACATAGTTTTCTGATTGATCAAAGGGCCTTTTCCTTTTGGGTTACAGGCTTACTAACCAAATGGAGTTATAATTACTATTCTAGTAATTTGATCAATCTGAGATCCAACAGCACCTGTGATGTATTTTTGTGCCTTGTTCATTATGCACAATCCTGTCAGAATTGTTTTAAATCTTCTTTATGAATAAGAAATCCACAATTAGAAAAAGGAAAGGGGGGGGGGGGGGAACGGCCATGTTTCATTAATTTTTTTTTTCCATCTCTGTATTGTTTAATTGAAGTTGCATTCTATTTTCTGTTTCCTAAAACCTTTAGATTTCAAGTACCAGTCTGCATTCTAATGTATAATACTATAATGCATTGCACTCTGACCTTCATCGAAAAGATTAAAAAGATACTAATAAATATTAAAAGGATGAAGTCTAAATCCAGTTCGATTTCGAGCACCTAAAGCTAGTATCTTGCTGAACTGCAAAACACAACAAGATTTTGCTCTCGTGAATGTATAATTGCTTTTAGTTGTGAGTAAACGAAATGCTGTGGATAAAAGCCTAATTTTGATATCAGCCATTCTAATTTGACATTAACTTCTCGTTACTGCTTTATTATCATCCATAAGGATGAATTTGATCCGTACCAATTGGTACTCACAAACCCTACCCTCTATAAATAGCATATACCCTACCTAGAAAGCTAATGAACAAGGGTATGAGTACTAATAAATATATCCTAATGGGTATGGGTAGGGTATAAGTAAGAGATTCCAATTTACCCATTTACCTACTAAATTGTTAAACATTTTTTTCAAGCATATATATTATATATGCACGTTCGAAACAATAAAAATAATATTTTAACGTAGCACAAATATAACTAGTTCATCATAAAAGTCAAATAACAATGCAAATAAAAAATACCCTAATAGGTATGATCAGGGAATGGATATCTTTTTACATATCCATATGGGTATGGATCGGGCATGAGTTTAGACAAATGAAAGAGAGAGAATTAGGAGAGATCAGAAGAAGAGAGAATTTTCTTCACTACCTCTTTTGAATTATTGGGCTTTTTGGTCAATCAAAATCCACCAAAACCCATCAGTTTTTTGTACTTTTTTTCGATTAAATTTTGTCACATATCACTTTTACATCAAATCTTTGTTCTTTTGCTATACTTTTTGGTCAACTTTTTGTTAACCAAACACCCTCTATATTTAAAATAGTGGAGATTAGAACGAAAAAGAAAAGACTTAGTTGTCAATGACTAGTTTAGACATGGGACTTAAATTAGGAACAATTAATTTCAAACTAGCTAAAGATGAATGACCCAAGCGAAAATGCTACAGAAGAGATATGCTCTGGAGGATGATCACAATCAAGATAATAAAGGCTATCCACCTTACGCCCTCAACTAATCACTCTCTTCATCTAGAGATCCTGAAAGACATAAGATGTAGGAAAGAAAGTTATGGAGCACTTTAACATCTTATTTAATTGGCTAACAGGTAATAAGTTAAAAAGGGAACTGTAGCACATAACGACCTGATGGTAAGGTATGCAATGACGGGGGATGAAAAGTCCATTTGCCAGAGACATGGTGAGAAGAACCATCAGTGAAGACAATATTATGTTGAATATGACTCACGTCATAAAACAATGAAGAATTACCAGATATATGTGAACTAGCTCTAGAGTCGATGATTCAAGGAGGAGAGGAAGAGTCCATAAGATCCGGATTACCTAAGTTTGCCAAAGTAGTAGTAGAGTTAGGGAGGGGTTGGAAACACCCAAAATCTAAATAAACTCCCGAAGCTGGGCAGCAGTCAAAGTAATGGTTGCTCGACTACCAACCACTGGAAACTGTGACAATGGAGGATGATCAAACACGTGTGTCTGCTCGAGTTTCCCCTATTTCTTCCAGCAAAAAGTTTCAATATGATTGATGCCACCCACCATAATAGTCAAGCTTTTGATTACCATGACTAAAGAATCTCCCTAAAGATGATTGTTGCATAGGAGAGTAGCTATGAGCAGTGGGAGGCATACTTAAGTATAATAAGTAATCAAATCAAGGCAACCAATCTCCAAATAAGGTCAGATCTTCAATAGCTATAGAGAAGTCAAACACAGGGAAGCTACAACAAAAACAAAGGCAAAAGCTGTCCAGAAATAAACCACCATAATAAGATTTGCAAAAGTCACTAGAAAACTAGCAACAAGGCTTGTCAATAATCAACAATGGCAAACAACTTCGACGAGACTTCAACTGAACATCAAATAGATGACACAAACACCAACAAGAGTCGAACAACCATCAAACAGCAATAAAAGCATCAACGAGGTTTGAAGTGAGCAGCCCTACACCTAGAGTTTTGGCTTTGATACTAAGTTGAGATAAATGAAAGAGAAAGAATTAGGAGAAATTAGACAAAGATAGAATTTTCTTCTCTACCTGTCTTGAATTATATATTATAATATTGGAGATTACCTCAAAAAATGAAAGTCATAGTTGTTAATGACTAGAAAGGAAACAAATCAGAACTAATTGTATCCATATATTCTAACAATATGGATAGAGATATTTAAATGGGTATGGGTAATGGTAAGGCGGATCCTACCCGTATCTTACCTATTGCCATTCCTAATCATCCATATCCTTAATCCTTGATTACATTTACAGAAGTAATATTTTCCTTTTCTTGTTTCTTTGGGGGGGGAAAAAAAAAAGTACTATTATTTTTGTTTCAACATCCACCACATCACTTTTCTTTCGGACCTTGCCATTGCCTTCTCCAAGTGATTATATGACTTGCAAAAATTCCACTTCTTTTGACACTTCCACAATTGCATAGTTAAAATTTTCTATCTCAATCTCATTACATGTCTTAGTCTTTGCTCAACTACTCTGTCCCAAAGATTTACATTGAATTATATTAGATACCAAGATAAGTATTGCAACTTTATGAGAATCACTCGTGCTTGTTTTAAGATACCTAAAAGCTTTTTCATATATGGATGCAAAATCCAATTAAATTTTTGGGTTTCCCAAAATGTGTTCTGCGATTATGTCCCGGTTGAGACAAAATTCTAATCGATAGTGAGTTTATAAAATTCCCCATGTCTTATCTATAATGTTCAAAGTTGCCCCTTGTGCAATGTATAAGGCTATTTTCACTTTGATGCTAATCCTATACTCCATGCATCTCTTGAGATCATCACTACTTTACATCATTGTTGGGACTAAAGATTATTGAGGCATTTCCTCCCCCGCCCCATCTACCCGAAAAAAAAAGATGTCTTTGTGTTAAAAGTCTGGCGATGGCTTTTTTTTTTCTGTTTTTTCCTTTTCAAAATGTAACTTCTCCATGCTAGGTATTAATGCGTTGCACCTTCTTTTGCTCTTATTTACACAAGTTTCTTGAATTTATTCCCTCATTTTGAAAAATTGCTCACAGATTAAGATCTTTTTATTCCAGTCTAAATTACATTTTTGGTTGAGAATTGCTTTTTCTTATTTAGACCCATTTCGTATGTGGATCCTATTTAAACTCGACTTCTCACATTTTCCTTGAATCTAATAAAATGCTCAAATCTAGTAAAATTTCTGAATCTGATTGCGGTAACAGTTTACAATCTTAGTCATTCATCTCACCCTTAGCTGTTTAGCTACATCTTACTGCTTTGAGTTTAAAAATAAAAAAATATAAAAATAGATGGTCATCATGAATGAAACATTGACCACTGCTTAGTTCTTGTGTACTGAATTCTTACAAAGCACAAAAGTAGAGAATCTATTCAGAATTAATTCCATGCAACTAATATCTGAATGCTCCCCTTCCTTTTGCAAGACTAGTTACGCATTCAGCAGTAGCAAAATTTAAAGAACCGATAACTTTCATCTTGTTAACAAAGATATTTGACATCTGCAACAGACTGTTTTCACACATAGATGTATGTGCAGTTTCTATTTTGTCCCACACATATTCTGTTTTTGTCCCTTGGACAGTCGGAAACTACATTGCAAACTAATAAGGTAGCCGATGGATTTACAGAGATGGAACTTCAAATGAAGACATGAAAGGTAGGACTGAAGTGCTTGATGTCTGTGAAAAAATATAGAAATTTGGTTTAATTCCTTTGTTCTGGTCCTTTTGAGCAAGTTTTTGTTTTGAAGTTGATACCTGTTGATCTCATAATGAGTTCTTTGGGAACATATTTTCTACTTTTACTTTGTTTAATTTAAAGCAGAATGTTCAACACTAAATAAAAGTTAAAATGATGTCCATGTCTATTAGTTCAGGGAATTCTTCAATTCCCCCAACCACTTTTTACACATTAAGGTTTTGTGTGTATTTTTGAATTTGAAATTGAGAGATTGTGTGTTTATTATTTAAGGATAACTGCTCTAATATAACTTTATTAGTTTAGGTAAGGATGTCATCATGGATTCAAGTAGTTTAATATGGTGAATTATGATTTTGAAATCATTAAAAAAATAGTTACTTGAAATTTTTCATAATAGCGACTGTTATTTTAGCACCCGACAGTGGTAGTAATTATTAGAGAACTTCTATTTATTATTAGATAAATACTCTCTTTTACGTATATTTTAATACAATTTAACGTCAAATCCATTTGAGAATGCTAAGATGGAAGTGCGGTATCACAAGGAGAGATAAGATTAGGAACAAGGAGATTAGGGACAAAGTAGAAATAGCACCGATTGAAGATAAAATGAGAGAAAATCGTGTAAGATGGTTCGGCCATGTTAGAAGGTGTCCAATGAAGGCATTGGTTAAAAGTTGTGAAAGCGTGCAGATTACCAGGAGTATGAGAGGGAGAGGGAGATCCAATAGAAGTTGGAAAGAAACTATTAAACGTAACCTTGCCTCCATGTATCTAACGGAGAATATGGCTCTAAACAGATTTGATTTCCATCGTCAAATCCATATAACCAACCGCATCTAGTAGGAAAATGCTTGGTTTGGTTTGGTTTGGTTTAGTGTCAAATCCATTGATTTGAAATCCCTAATTATCCAAACAAAGACTGAAGCATTTATTTCTTAGTGGGAAATTAACTGTAAAATGGGGTGTAGATTTGTGAATCAAAGACAAGGGTTGAAGACGAGTGTTCAAAGGAGACTCAAAACCCAACCATGTGGTATTGGTGTGGCTTAAAAGCAGACCACTTCAACAGCTAGAATTATGAATTATACTAAACTAATTAAACTTCAATAGTAATGGTATGAAATTGTTTTATTATCGTGTGCCAATGCAACCACACATTCTTGGCTCAAATTTTCCTGATGTTTTACATTGTTTGAACACGGCCCTTTGGTCCAGCCCCTTGTGATTGATTACCACGAACATTAACATTTACATATTAGTAACGCAAAACAATCAGAAAATTTTGCAAGAAAAAGTTACCAAAATAAATTGGCATACTTGTGAAGTATTGCTTGAAAACAATTGACTTGTATTGAGTCTATTTTAATTACAATTCTACTTGCTTTCTTCTATCCATTTGTAGTCCCGTGGCATTGCTCTTCTCTTCATTTAACTGCATACACATTTCAGGTCCAGAGAATCCAACTGCAGCTAAAGTTTACAACAAGTTTCCGCCCACGGTCAGCTCTAGGGTGGCAGAACATGGGAAATCTATCCATCCTTCTAATTGCTGCTTCAAGCCTGTTGTCAACGCCAGGCAATCGGCCTATTCTGCAAGACTCTGCTCGGCAACAGCAGCGATTACTTTGGACGAAATGGCAAACGGAAAACCATCCGAGGCTGCAGAAACCGAGCAGGAGAGACCACCGAAGAAGGTTAGACTTCTGGAAAATGGCGTTGTAGACATTTCGACGATGGAAAACAGCGTTGTAGACATTTCGACGATGGAAATGATGAGGCTAATGCCTAGTGTGACAACCACCGGGGATGGCCCGAATGGGATGAAAATAGAAGGGTTTCTGTACAGGTACCTGAAAGGCCAAGTGAGCATAGTCTGTCTCTGCCATGGCAGCTTCTTCTCTCCGGCGGAGTTTGTCAAGCATGCCGGCGGCAGCGACGGCGGGAACCCCATGAAACGCATCAATGTGTTGCCTGTAACTCTCTAAGCAATGGTGGTGGTGGGGGTTTTTCTTTTTATTTTCTTTCCTTTCTAGTATGCAGTAAGGTAGGAAATGAGAATTGAGAAACCCCCAGGTGGATTATAAGGTTCTTTTTTAAGTTCTCTGTTTTTTCTAGGTTGTAAAGTAACTGTTGCAATTCGTTGAAGGTCTCTCTCTCTCTCCTACCTGGTTGTCTGGAATTGTATTTTATTTTATTTTTTTTTAGAGTGATGTTCTAAGTTTTATAGGTTGATTTGGGGGTTCTTGCAATGCTTCACCCTTTGCCCTTTAGGTGCTGCTTTGCACCATTAAATTTGTTAGAATATTATATATTAAATTATATGATATTCTGTGTGTACATATATGTTATATAGAGGGAGGTAACAGCAACTGCTTGATGAGTTTGTCCTCGTAGTTGTTGATCACGTTGATGTTTTTGACACTCAGATTGTTGATAACTCCATTTCTTGCAATGCTTATAGTAACCGTTAGAGGATTGTGAGGGTGTAGACGGTGATGGGAGTCTCAGTATCATGGTAGAAAACCGAGTTCCCTTAGAGCGCAGCTCACTCAATGTAGCTTCTAAAGTTGGCAAGGTCTGGTACCTTCAAATTTCGAACAAACAACAGAAAGAGATTCAACCGCACGCGGAGTAGCTAAGACAGTCTCAGTGTCAGTTGAAAACCAAGTTCCCTTAAAAGAGTAGCTCACTCAATGTAAGCTTCTAAAGTCGGCAAGGGAGAAACATGCAATAAAGAGGTTCTGGTACCTGCAAATTTCGAACCAACAACAGAGAGAAATTCAACAGGTACCACACACTATCTCAATAAGCAAAGAACTTCTCATCTCAACATCAGCAGTAGTCTGAAAATCTAGCTCAATCAGGGATAACTGGTCCCAAAAATAAGTAATCTGAGAATAAAAGTCAATAATAGAATGACCCAAAGTTTGACAAAGACGATTTAACTCAATTGAAAACCGGTACTATTGAGAAAGGAGAGCTGCTTCCCCCCCCCGGGCGGACACCCGCCCCCCAACCGAAAAAAAACCGACCCTTCTAAATTACATTAATACCCCTACTCCTTTAAATAAATTACTTGTTTATTTAATTGTTTTATTTCTTTATTTTACTTTTTAATTTAATTGTTTTATTCATTTATTTTACTTTTTAATTTAATTCTTTTATTTTTTATCTCATTTATTTTTTCTTTAATATTTATATTTTCTTTATTTTACTTTTTAATTTAATTGTTGTATTCTTTATTTTACTTTTAATCTAATTCTTTTATTTTTTATCTCATTTATTTTTTCTTTGTATTTATATTTTTTTCTCTTTTACTTATTTAATAGTGTTTATATGTTTATTCTCTTTTATTTGTTTAACAAATCTTGTATATTTTTTATTTAATGTTATTTACTTTATGTTTCTTTATTTATTTAATTTTTTGATTCTTTATTAATTTATCTAATACTACTTATGCATAATAGAAAATGTTTTCTTTTATATTAGAAATAATTTTTCATTTGTGGCTAATGCGATTATATGTATAACTTACAAACAAACATTTTTTCCAGATGAAAATTCTTTTAAACCAATCTTATTTTAGTCATGTTCAGAGAAAAATACATGTAATAATACACAAAAAAATACACGAAAATATATAAAAATACAAATTCTAATTTATGTTGCCTCCAAAATCTCTTCCTGGCACACTTGGTGATATACCCATTACTTCGTATCACAACTGATTACGTATCCTATAACGAGCGACCCATCCTTTAGTTTCGTACGATGAATGTTCCCACTATCACATTGGGAAAGGTGAAACAGGATAATGAGGGTGTAAGAAAACTTGCACGAAGTGTCTGCTAATATGAGCAATAGCTATTTGTTGACGCTCTTGGTCTGAAACTGGAGGGGACCTTAATGGCAAGTGAGTATAACAACTCCAAACATTCTCACCAAATGTAAGTAGGACAAAGTTGTACCTTGATGCGATGACAATTCCCAAAGCCATAGAGTCCATCTAATGTATCTCTGGTGCCGACGGCTCGAAGCAATGCAGTAAGTATAATGATTGTCTGCAAAGCCGTTTATTGGATAAAGCCGATCATATAGATCTTTATTCTGTTGAATCTCATCCATGAGGTCGTATTGTACTTGACCCCAACCTTCTTCACCATACCTAATTAGCGCGGCTATTGCCCTAAATCCACAATGACCGTCAGCTTGAACGTCAATAGTGTGGGAAATATAACACTGATAAGCCACAGGTAATCTCGTAATGTAGGTATCACAGATGGGTGGAATTGGAGAGTGATCATAGGTTGATAGAGTATTGCGAACCCCCAACCCGTTCTCACATCTCCCTTTCCCTCGAGACGTTACAGTCGGTTGAATGGCCCCAGATCTTGAAGTGGATGCATCTCCATAGGTATCACGGATGGGTGGAACTGGAGAGTGAGCATAGATCAATTGAGTATTGCGAACCCCCAACCCCCTCCCACGTCTCCCCTTCCCTCAAGACGTTACAGTCGGTTGAATGGCCCCAAATCCTGAAGTGGATGTATCTCCATAAGAAGGTATGCGACGTCTGCTTTGCTCATCTCTGCTTTTAGGTCGACCTCTATGTTCCATGTTGTACGAAGGGGCTCGAACTGTGCCTTGAGATGGATCTACCATATCGAGAAACCTGTCTATCATATGTTCTCGCATACACGGTTCCATTCCATCTAATATCTCAACAACATGAGATGTCCTATTGGATCATGCTCCCTCGTCATTGAACTCATGTACGTGCATAGACAACCTCCTCCAATGAGCATCAATACTCTGTATCGGAATTGGAATGGAAAGGTGAAGGTAATATGCAAGATCGTGCTTCCATGGCAATCTGTATATTGTTTTGATTGAACAGTTGCACGTGCCGGCTAGTTGGTGAGATGTTTCCTTAATGCATTTCAACTGAGCATAAATCAACTCCATCGCCTTTAATGAAATCTGACACCTAACTTGATTAAAAATATCTTCATGTAAATGTGTATGGCGTGGAATGTTGAGAGATTTCTCGAATGATTTCTGAATATCCCCAAACTAAATTCTTAACATCTTGTGTATTTTTTTAAAAAGATGTTTGTAGGGATGACATGGTATCTCCCAAATATAATTTCAGGCTCGCATGTGCAGACTCCGCCGTGTAATCAAAAAGAGCATTGTGTTTTAATAGAAAAGTTTTTTCAAAAGTAGTACAATAATAAACAGAATTGGAATAGTAAAACTACGAAGTGAGTATACCTCTGACTTGAATTGCTCCCGAGGTGAATACATGTATCAGTCCATGCTAAAACAAAGTGCTCTCTATAAGGGTGTAACCATGTCTCTCAAAAGTACTTCAGGATACCCTTGAATTTTTTAACTCCTCGAACATGACTTCCCACTTCTGATGGTAAGACCACTATGTCGATGAATTAATGAGCGAGTGCCATGACGCATAAAAGCGTTTCCACTCCAGACCCAGCATAGGGCTGTATTTTTTCATTACGCACTGGTTTATGTGTCAAATACAAAGAATGTGACGTGTCATGGGAAAACATACTTCAATGGCATTAATAAGCGCCAAATCCCGATCTAAAACAAAAATCGATGGCAACGATGCCCCCTTTTCAACCATCCACTTCCTTATGGTTGATAATACCCATGTCAGTTGCTCTGTCATCTCATTACTAAGATATGCGAACATAAGCGAGTAAGTTTGTATTGTGGATGTGATACCCACAACCTCCAATAGTGATATCCGATACTCATTGGTCTTGTATGTGGCATCAATAATCAACACAGACGGAAAGTTAACAGATAGTTCTAGGCTTTTAGGATAAACCCAAAGAATATCTGTGATTTCGTTAGTGTCTGGGTTTGCAAGGTAACCATAGAGGTATTTTTTCTTAATTAATTGCTCCAAGACATACTGAATAGTAGTTAGACCACCCTGTAAATGCTTTTGATTCCCGTAGTATTTGACGGGTCTCTTTCTTTCAAAATACTAAGAATTTCACGAGGTACAATGCCGTTGGCCATGTCGAGCACAAATTATTTCTATATTGGTTTCAACCTAGACGGGTACTCATGGCCATCAATATATTCTGCTACTTGATGGTTATGGAACCACGAATAACCCTTAAACCCCACATCACACCGTCTAGAGGTATTGGTATACCTCTCAGCTCAAATGGGCATTCACATTTTTTAGTCTCAGTATTTCTTGTTAGGGATTGCCCGTCAACGAGATACCGTGGTGGTTTGTACTTTCCTCCTCTTTCACACATAAGATGGCACTTTGGCAGCTTACCACCTTTTAAATTGGTAGAATTTTTAATAACCACCACAATACCATTTTCTAGACCAACTCCTTTCGCCCAATTTATCATATCTTCTCTACTTTGAAAAATCTATATAAAAAAATATAACGAAGATGTATAAGTACAACATTATCCAGTCTTACCATAATTTCTCTAATTTCAAAATAAATAATGAATATGCATAATATAACGATAATAATTCACCTGGTCTGTAGTAAATTCAGATGTATAATCGCGACTATTGTTGGAGATGCTCTCCCCACTTAGAACATCATTCTCAAGTGACCCAACTATCTGAAAATGAAGCCAAGTTGCAGTTATCCATAATGTTCTGCTAAAAGGAGAACTCTGTTCTAAGAAGAGAAAATGAGAGGAAGACAAAAGGAGAGGTTAAAAGGGAAAGAGCAGGGAGAGAGGGGAATACAAGCTGAGTACAAACAATAAGCAGCAGCTTCTGTCCCTACAACTGGGGGGTGAAGTCCCCTTTTAGAGGCGAAGAGGAAAGCTGGTAGACTTGAAACTCCGGACTTTAAATATAATATTTTACAGACATGATGGACATCTGGACAGCTTTTACAAAAGCTATATACAAGCAAAGACATAAAGTTAAAGTTAAAGATAGAAAAGACATAAAGTTAAAGCCGTAAAAAGTTGACATAAAGCTGGACAAAGTTGACATAAAGTTAAAACTAGATAGTTGGTGTGTCTGAGAGTACCTGATTAATCACTACAACCATAATTGTTGTACTCCTTATGTTTGCTTAAATTTCGGATTGGAGATCCGACAGTTTACCAATCCGCCTGTTTAATTCTACCCTTCATTCTTTATTTAAATTTATTTTTAAATTAATTTTTTAATTCTTATTTATTTTATGCATTATTAGTTAATTAATCCTTTCTTTTATTTAAACTTTTTTTCTCTTAAACTTATTTGATATTCTTTATATAATTGTTCTCTTAAACTTTTTTTTCTCTTAAACTATTTTTTTCTAAAAAAACTAATGAGTATTTGGCAAATAAACCAATGATCATTAAATATAAAGAATATTAAATAAAGTAAAAAATATATAAATATAGTAAATGAAAGATATAAAGAATATTAAATAAATATAATAAATAGATAAATTTGACATATTAACTAACCATCATTAAATATAAAGATAAATATTAAATAAAGTAGAAAAAAGATAAATATTATAAGTAAAAGATATAAAGAATATTAAAAAAATAAATTCAAAAATAGATATTAAAAAATAATTAAATAAATGAATTATTTAATTAATAATATAGAAATAAAAAGTGAATATATTAATTAATGATTATATACATATATATGTGATTTTGGAAGGGGATGGGTAAAATGGTAATTTAGCCGGAGAGGTGTGGGGTGTCAGAGGGGGTGCGGTTGTCAGGGGGGTGGGAGAAGCAATTTTGTTGAGAAAGATTAATAGACTAATAGCGTCCAGCACTAGCGGAGCAGACAAAGGTCAGAAAGTATTCTAAAATCTAGAGAGGATCTAATATCATGGACAGACCTATGAAGAGGTAGTGGGTCAAATACCCCTTGATTTTGGACATAAAATTATTAAAAAAACACTTAGTATTTTAGCTTTATTAAAAAATAAAATTAATTTAAAATTAGGGTACTTTAACTTTATTAAAAAATTAAAGTTAACTCAAAATTTTTTAGTATAAAAAAAATATACAAGAATCTAATCCAAGTAATTTTTGTGGAATAAAATACATTCTCCCACTAAACTAGTGAATCTTTTGTACATGATATTAAAAAATATAAAATAATAAATTTTATAAACAATTATATTTTTTTAGTAACGAGAGACATTCTTATTAAATCTCAGATTCTGATAAAAGATTAGTTGAACCATTAAACTGTGAAAAGTATATTCACTGGTTTAATATCTAATAATAATATTATACATCTCTAAAAAGTATCATTGTTTCTCCTCTACAATTCTAACATAACTTGTTATTTTCTTCTTAAATATATGTACTCGATTTCTCCCTTGGTGAAAATTTTAAATCCGCTTACGATATACAAAGTTCTTCTTTTCTCTCCATTTTTATTTTAATTGCTTTTATTTTCAACAAAATTGTACTAGTGGATTGTTGACCATTAAATTTGAGGGGTTCTTGCAACATTAATTTTTTTGGTAAACCCTCTTAACATTTAGGTAATTATATTTGGATCTCTTTAACATTTAAAACGTTAGTAACCTTTGATCCCTTCCGGTTGTTTTTTTGTTAAGTTTCTATTGGAATTTTAAATAATAATGCAATATACCAATTTTATCCTTCTTTTAACATTTTCATATAAAGGTTACGTTTGGAGTCTCAAAAAAACCCAACAAAAAAAAAAACCAAAAGTGTAATTTTTGGGTATTTGGAGTGAAAAAAAGTTGTTTTGAAATTATGGTTAAATATTTACGATTAATTTGAATAAAATTGTTGAAAATTATATAAAGTAACACGTGGCACAATTTTAGTGGAGAATCTTAAAAAATTTTGGAGCTTTGTGAAACTTTTGGTACAAATGTTAGTACAATTTTTAAAAAAATTTTGATAAAACCGTTGGAACGTTCTATTTTGGTCCGTTCCAACAGATTTTGAAAAATTCAAATTTTTGGAGTTTAACTTTTGAAATTTTTTTAGTTTTCTTGAGACTCCAAACGAGCCCGTGAGATGGCACTTTATTATTGGTTTATATCTTTTACTTATAATATTTATACTTTATTTAATATTTATCTTTATATTTAATGATGATTGGTTAATATGTCAAATTTATCTATTTAGTATATTTATTTAATATTCTTTATATCTTTTTTTTACTATATTTATAATTTTTTTTCTTTATTTAATATTCTTTATATTTAATGGTCATTGATTTATATGCCAAATACTCATTAATTCTTTCAAATTGATGTTGAAAGACCAAGCGGTTGGTTTCCAATGGCAGAGAATGGTTTGTTGTCCGGAGTTGAAGTAGGAGTTAGTGTTTCAGTTTCAGAGGGTGTCTTAGTTGGATGAAACCCATTGGAAAACCTCGGAGAACAAAAGAATAGTGAAATGGGTCTATTTTGATTTTGTGAGAGAGATGATAGGGAGCCGTGATTTGCCATTAAAATTTACTTTGTGATCACTAATCTAGATCTATTTCTCAGCAATACTACCTCTATCAGGCCATTTAAACCAAATAAGTTTCATAATTCCACTGTAACAACAGGAACACTCACAGATCCACTAAATTATGTATAGAATTACACAGATAATATATATATATTGTTGGTACCAAAAATACGTTTGACATGTGGCAACCCTCCCCGAGCACTATTCCTTCGTTCTCTCGTAGTCGGGGAAGACTTACCCGGGCTGGGGTGATGAGACGCCTGGACAGTCCGCAGAAGTCACATCGCCCACTACCCTTACTCTTGCCCCAATGAGCAATTAATAAAGGGCGTGCTCATTTAATACGGAGGAGGCGGCATTTAATGGAACATGACAGGCATTTAATAAGGAGCATGCTATTTTCAGAAAAGGCTGACAAGGTAA